>JAVSCE010022395.1:0-50185 GCA_032199065.1 Smutsia gigantea | reverse complement strand
TTCGTTTTGAAGTCTATTTTTCTGATACAAGTACTGCAACACCTGCTTTTTTCTCTTTGTTGTTTGCATGAAATATCTTTTTCCATCCCTTCACTTTTATTCTGTGTATATCTTTGGATTTGAGGTGAGTTTCTTGTAGGCAGCATATAGATGGGTCTTGCTTTTTATCCATTCTGTTACTCTGTGTCTTTTGATTGGTGCGTTCAGTCCATTTACATTTAGGGTGATTATTGATAGGTATGTACTCATTACCATTGCTGGCTTTAGATTTGTGGTTACCAAGGGTTCAAGGGTTGCTTCTTTACTATCTAACACTCTAACTTAACTTTCTTGTTAAGTTATTGTAAACACAGTCTGATGTTTCTTTATTTCTCTCCCTTCTTATTCCTCCTCCTCCATTCTTTCTATAATAGGTGTTTATTCTTTGCCTTTAGTTAGTATTTGGATGGTCTGCTTTCTTTGCTATGATTTTATTTTCTCTGGTGACATCTTTTTAGCCTTAGGTGTGCTTCCATCTAGAGCAGTCCATTTAAGATATCCTGTAGTGGTGGTTTATGAGAGGCAAACTCTCTCAACTTTCGTTTGTCTGGAAATTGTTTAATCCTCCATCATATTTAAATGATAATCGTGCTGGATACAATATTCTTGGTTCGAGGCCCTTCTGTTTCATAACGTTAAACATATCATGCCATTCTCTTCTGGCCTGTAAGGTTTCTGTTGAGAAGTCTGATGATAGTCTGATGGGTTTTCCTTTGTAGGTGATCTTTTTTCTCTCTCTAGCTGCCTTTAATACCCTGTCTTTATCTTTGATCTTTGCCATCTTAATTATTATGTGTCTTGGTGTTGTCTTCCTTGAGTCCCTTGTGTTGGGAGATCTATGAGCTTCGGTGGACTGCGAGACTACTTCCTTCCCCAGCGAGGGAAAGTTTTCAGCAATTATTTCTTCAAAGACACTTTCTATCCCTTTTTCTCTCTCTTCTTCCTCTGGTACTCCTATAATGCGAATATTGTTCCGTTTGGATTGGTCACACAGTTCTCTTAATATTCTTTCATTCCTAGAAATCCCTTTATCTCTCTCTGCCTCAGCTTCTCTGTATTCCTGTTCTCTGTTTTCTATTCCATTAACAGTCTCTCGCATCTCATCCATTCTGCTGTTAAGCCTGTCGATCGCTTGTCTGATTTCTGTATTGTCTTTCCTCAGTTCCCTCACTTCCTCCCTCAGCTCTTGCACATTTCTCTGTAGGTCCATCAAGATGGTTATGACTTTTATTCTGAATTCTTTTTCAGGAAGACTGTGCATTTCCATCCCTTCAGACTCCCTCTCTGCAGTTGTCTGGTTGATTTTGGTCTGAACCATATTCCTCTGTCTTTTCATGGCTATAGAATTGGTCACTGATAGTTGCCACGTATGTCAGCTGGGCTCTTTAAGACCGCCTCTTGGGGTGCCGAGTCCTCTCAGGTGTAGCTGCACGCTGTGCGCTTTCTTGTGTATTCTGGTCTCTCTTTTAGGAATAGATGTATTTGCTGTGTTTTCATAGATAAATATAGTTTTGGGAGGAGATTTCTGCCGCCCTGCTCACACCGCCATCTTCCCGGAAGTCGCTATATCACTTTTTAAAAATTAATTTCTAATTTCCATAAATGTAAAAATTTTAGAATGAAAGAGAATGTAGTAGAGTATTAACATTTACTTCATCCTGGCCATTAGTGTCTCACTAAACTTTGAGATACATTGGATTTAGAAGTGATTTTATATTCTCCATCTCCTACTGGTATATTAATGATATTGTCTAGAAAATGAAATGAAATGTCTCTTAATCCTGCTGCTACTTATTTTTCTCTTAACGTTCTAATCTTCCATTTGTGGCATACATATTCTTCTAATGAAGGTATGGAGAATGCAGCAGGAAATGAGTAAATAAATGTTAAAGAGTGCCAGTATTTTTGGTTGTCATAAAAGAGAAAGACAAAACAAAACATAAAGAACCAAATACTTTTATGTCTATAACTGAAAATTTGAAAGTTACCATTCAGGATGATTCATTTACATATATTCTGCTACTATATGTTATTATAACCAGGAAGGGGACTCACTGGGTGGAAACTAACACTTGAACTAATTTCCTGGATCTGCCACTTACTAGCTGTGTGAATTGGGCAACTTCAATTCTCCAAATGTTAGTTTTTCTTTTCTGTAAAATATCTGGCACTCGGGGTTGCTTGAATTAGAGACCGAAATCTATAGGAACGATAACAAAATCTGTAGGATGGCCCTATTCCAGTTTCTGGAAATGGTAGATTATGAAGAGAAGTTAGTTTCCCACCCTTAAAGGGTCAAAACTAATTATTTCAAAGTACCATCTCCGTATAGTTTCAACAATTTGAAACTGCTTTTTAAAATTAAAACAGTGAACTCAACGTTAGTTCCATCAGGCCAATGTGAATGCCAACTGTCTGAAAGTGTAGCTTTTGCCCTCTGCAGGGCGGCCCAGCTGCCTCAGTCCCAGAGGGTGAATGGGCAGGCACTGGCTGGCAGTGGTACCGGGGAGCAGCCTGTGGCACATTATCAGTCAGAAGGAAGCAGATATTATTCAGTTAGTGTCTGAGATAGAAGTTGTTGGGCTATAAATCAAAGTCAACAAGCAGGAAGAAAGCTCAAACACAGGTTGTAATATGCAGGCTTTTGTTCAAAGTGATTTTGCAGTTGGAAAGCATAAATTATCTTACTCCTAAGTAAAATACTGATGTTAAAAATATTGTGATTTTATGTACTCGAGAAAACCTTTCCTAATTTTCATATGAAACTCTAATGTATATTCATTTGTGGTTTAATGTTTTAAATTTCTGTCACCTATTTCTCATTTCATCTTGATTTTCATCCACTGTTTCCTATTGTCAAGCACTTTAGGTTTTACAGCTTGACTAATGCTTGTCAACAGATTCATGTTGTCTATTGCATATTTGAATGAAAATGTACAGAATTCATTTAATTGGTTTGTTTACATTTCTCTTTCCCTCGTTTATTTGTTCTTACCTGAGGCACCCCACATTTGCATTAGGGAGACATTTTAAACAAACCAAGAAGTAGACTCATACTCAAAGTACACTTTAAAAAATCTTAGATTTGTAGCAAAACAGATGTAATTTATTCCTTCCTTGCTTTCCAATGCAGCAAATTCCTGACAAACATCAGTAAGACTGTCTTGGCTGCTGAGGGCAAGAAGAAAGGTTATTTGTGGGTACTATGATAAGCAGAAAATAAAGTCTGATTTGAGTAGTTTAGTAACAGTCTTCTTAAGAGCTTGTAAAAAATATAATGTTCCTAAGATAAATTAACCAATTATAATCAAGCGTATAAATTGTAAAATCTGTAGTATTAATATTCAGCTGTCTACAGATTGGATCTGATCATAAAAGGCCAACTACCATAAAAATATTTCTTGGTAGAAGCATTTACATTATTTAAGTCATTTTTTTGTGTTTCTGTTTTCACAACCATTATTGGCATATTTTATTTCCCTCCAGGGGGTCTTTCTAGGGTCAGATGAGTTAACCCTTTATATTCAGAACAGTTTCATTCCTGCCACATTTTTAACTATCATACTGTGTTCCTCGGTCTCCTCCTGTTTTTCGTTGCTTGTCGTCCATCATGCAGTGCTGACACCAGATTTACAGAATATGTGGGTGAATCATTCCTTTGACACACAGGTGTGGTGCAAAGACTTCTGCTGGGACCTTCTGTGGCTGTGACCTGGTGAACTGGCTGATTGAAGTTGGCCTTGCCGCCGACCGTGGTGAAGCTGTGATATATGGAGATAGACTGGTGCAAGGGGGAGTTATCCAACATATCACCAACGAATATGAATTTCGGGATGAGTACTTGTTTTACAGATTTCTTCAAAAGAGCCCTGAACAGAGTCCTCCTGTTGTTAATGCAAACACTCCCCCACAGGACAGATAAAGAAATTGAGATCCCCTAAGACCTAAAGTATGAAGGAGATAACCCCACATGGAGTCATAGTCTGGTCCCAGATTTGTTACTTACTAACTGTGTGACCCTGGGCAAATTACAACCTCCCTAAGCTTCAGTTGCCTCTGTACAGTTTGATGAGATGTGCTCCCACCCCAAGAATTCTATGATTTCATGTGTAGGAAACTGACTAAGGAAGGAGAGAAAAATCAAATCAAAATTTAAAGTTCTGATAACAAATAGTTAATATAAACTAATTATGCCAACATTTTAAAACATTGCTTCCTGCAACTGTTTGCTGTGATATGAAAATCAACGTCCAATTTACTATTCTTTAAATTGCCAAATTTGGCAGGTGTACTGCTGACATGAAGTGGAGCTTAAATTATGACAACTTTGCATTTATTGAGCACCCCCTACAAAGAAATTTAATGATCCTAATAAGAGGCCTTGATATTCTGTTCTTCCCATTTCCTTGACAAATAGTACTCATTAAAACCTAGAAGCACTATTTTTCAGGTTTATGTTTTCTTTTCTATCTAAAGTACTAATCTGTGCCATTAGGAGGGAAGTAAGCACCTCCATAAATATTATCTCCATCAACAGAAGTATAGTCTAATCTTTAACTTTAATATTAAAAATATTAATTTGAGCAGATTCACTTAAAATTCATCAATAAAATCATCGCCATGTGATGTATTTTCTGGTGTTTGCACAAAGCATCACAGTGCAGAAGGATAGCCCTATTACCTTATTTCCTGCAGTTAAAAAGAAGAAAAACTATACAGTAAGAGCCAAGATTTTTTAATTCTAAGCCTAACATGCTGCTTTTACATTTAGACTTGTCTTTAAGCATTCATGTATTTTTAAAAAACCATAAATTTGAAAATTACTAAATGTTGCCCTCAGATAAGCTTAATGTTCAGTAAATTTTAAAAAAGAAATCTATTCATGTGACCTTTGAACCTCTATTATTACATGTCAATGCTGGTTTAACTTATGTAAAACATGTTCCAAATATTTATTTATCTCATACTTTGTGTCTCATGTAGAAGCCATTTAGAAAATAATTTATAGGGTTAAATCATTGCCCTTTTAATGCAACAAATGTTTGTTTGTCTTTTTTTAAACCTGCATGGAAACCTAATGTATTTAACAAGTAAATTATTCTTTAGTGTGTTGTAGTAATCTATGCCAATTTTAAGTTATGATTAGGGAATGGGGATGTTTTTTAGCATAACTGTCTTGCTGTGGAACATTTTTTCTTTCTTAGTATGACCACATTCTAACTCTCAGAATGCGGACGAACATAAAGCCTCATTGCTACATCAGGAGACTTTTATAGTTACAGCATAGAGATATTAATTCACATGCATGCAGACAAATCACTGTGGAGAATTTTTGTTTGTGAACAAATCATACTACACACGTCCTGTTATTTGCATGAAGGGGATGGGCAGCATCTTTTTCCATGGAAGACACTAAAAGAAAACCCTGGATCAGAATGATCTGCAGTTTCAGATAATGAAGGCTTTTAAGAGATGTTTTTAGGATTAAGTAAGCTAATTTTATTAAATGAAAATATTTGTAACTTTTACTCACTGACAAAGCAAGTTTCTCAATAAAACACCTCTCTGAACTTGCACTGCCAGCATCTTTTGAGTAACCCAATGCAGAAACCATCATAGAGGTCTTTTCTATTAGTTCCCATATTTTCTTAAGTGGGTGTCCTGAGATTATTCTATTCTTTGTGGCCCTGTGGGATCAGTACACAGGGTCTTTCCCAATTAGCACCCAGTAAACATTTTTATTAATGGGTCAATATGACATTAAAGTCTTTTTCACATATTTCATAATTTTAACATGCAGGGTCCTAGCTGGGAAAATTATCTGATACAATTTTGATTAACTTCTGCCACTTTTATACTCATCTTAAGCATGGCCAGTCATTCTTTTCCTTGTTCTCTGTGAGTAATTCCATGCCTAGCTTGCAATTACTTCAACTTGGAAGCTTAAACTTGAGTAAGGTAAAGTGTTGGCATTTTAAGAATAACAATTATCAGAAAGTTTCAAAGAGCAACAAAAATGTAAAACTATTGTTTTACATGTTTCCTATGCAGCAGAATTCAGCTCTTAGCTTCTGCCCCTTTGTGTCTCATATCAATTAAAATGTTAAATTAGACATTGAACATAGGTAGTCATGTGATGCGTGATGGTTGGAAACAGTTCACAATCAGAAATGCTACCACTGTTGTACAGGAAAAGACTGGATGATAAATTTCCAAAATTGGTATGATAAAAGCCTGAAGTAGTTAATTAGAAAGAAAAACATTCATTCTGTAGAACCTATTTTTGGCAAGTTTTACAAAGGGAAACTAAATTTCCAAAATTCTAGGCTATATAATTATTTCTAGGGCAAAATTTGTTATTGAAGATTAATATATAAATTGATGTCTTCATCAAAGATCAAACTAGCTTTCTCTAAAATTCTGTTTATTAGATTATTCCCTTAGTTTACTGCCTAGTGGTAAATAATAAACCACATAATTTAAAGGTTGACTCCAAAAAAGCTTAATTTCAACTACAATATTTTTATTCTTAATAAACACATTAAATTTAAGAAAACCTTACATTTTCTAAAATATACCACAAGGCATTAATTAACCACACAAAGCCCAAATACCATATTGGATTTATAGAGTGAAAGTTTCCAAAACTGTATATTAACTTACATATCCTTACGATAATCCTTGTCTTTATTTGGGAGGTTATTATTCCCATTTTGAGTATGGAAAAAGGCAACAGGTTCACCTGAAACTTATCAAAGCCTATCAAAGTTGTACAGATAGACTGTCTACCTAATTTTCTCAACTGTACAAGCAGAGAAGACTGTGTAAATTCTCCCGTCAGCACTGAATGATCATTTAACAAATATTCAGTGAGCACCAAGCTTGTGCAGACATGATGTTGGACAATAAGAACCCAAAACAATATGGTTTCCATCCTCATGAAGTTTCTACTGTACTGTGAGAGACAGACACTAAACATATAATTACACTTGTGATCAAGAGTATATGTGGCTTTCAGAGTATGTGACAAGAAGACTTGACCTTGTGGTGTGGGGACAACTTTCCTAAGGAAGTGTTGTTTCAGCAAAACTAAAGGATGAAAAGAACTACCAGCAAAACTAAAGGATGAAAAGAACTACTTGTTTAAAGGGAAGCACAGGAAAATGGTGCAAGCAGAGGGTACAGCCATCATGAAGGAACTTCATGGTCTGTGCACATTCAAGGTCTTGAAAGAACAGCAAGGTAGGAACTTTAATAATGGCGAAAGTATAGTGACAGAGGGGGTAGATCAGCAGGATCGTGTTGGTATTTGCTAAGGATTGGGACTTAACTTATCTCAAAAAAAAATTTTTTTAAGACTCAACAGTAAGAAAATGAACAACCTAATTTTTAAAATGAGTAGAAGAGCTAAACCCATCTCAGCAGAGAAGATTTACAGATGGCAAATAGGCATATTAAAAGATGCTCTCCCTCACATGGCTTCAGGGAAATGCAAATTAAACAGGAGTTACCACTACACACTTTCTAGAACGGCCACAGTGCAGATCACTGACAATGCCAGATGCTAGTAAGGATGTGAAACAATGGTAGGAAGACAAAATGGTAGCCACTTCGAAGACAGTTCGGCAGTTTCTTACAAAATTAAACATACTCTTACCATACTGTTTAGCACTCAGGCTGCTGGGTATTTACCCAGGTGAGGTGAAAATTTATGTCTATACAAAAACCTACATACAGACATTTATAGCAGCTTTACTTAAAATTGCCAAAACATGGAAGCAAATAAGATGACCTTCAGTAGTGGATATCAGCATATAAAATATTCACACAATGGAACATTATTCAACACTAAAAAATAAGCTATCAAGCCATGCAAACACATGGAGGAATCTTAAATGCTTATTACTAAGTGAGTTAATGAGCCAATCTGAAAAGGCTGAAAATAGTAAGATTCCAACTACATGCCATTCTGGAAAAGACAAAACTATAGAGACCATAAAAACATCGGTGGCTGCCAGGAGTTAGGGGGAGGAAGTGATGAGTAAGTGGGCACAGAGCTATTTAGGGCAGTGAAACTGCTCTCTGTAGGGCACTATAACTGTGGACAGGTCATTATACATTTGTCCAAACCCACAGAACATACAGTGAGTGAGTGAGCCCTAATGTAAACCGTGGATTTGGGGGGACAGTGATGTGTCAATGCAGGTGCATCAGTTGTAGCAAGTGTACCACTCTGGTCTGAGATGCTGATAGGTGGGGGTGGCGACAAAGGGTATATGGGAACTCTGTACTTTCTATTCTATTTTGCTGTAAATCTAAAACGGCTCTGACAAAGTCTATTTTTTTAAAGGTTTTAGGAGGAAAATTCATGATCATATTTAAATTTTTAATAAATCGCTCTGCAGTGGAAAGAGATAAAAATAAAAAATGGGTGTAGAAGAAGTTAACTTCAGTGGTCCAGGTGAGAGATGGTGCTAGTCTGGTCAACGATAGTGTTGAAAGAGAACATGGAAACATGCTGGCCCAGAGACAGAAGTAAGATTCTCTTGTCCCTTGATAAAATGAACTGCTTACCCTTAGTTTTTTCCAGGTGTATGGGGCTTGAACAAGGGTCTTCATGATTTACGGAGAAAACTATCCCTGAACCACACATAAAGCAAATACAGATTTAACAGAGCACTTGAGACAGATTTCTTTTGTAATTGCTGCCCTATATTAGACAAGAGCAGTAATATCAGGTTATAGTTTTTATGAGAGAACTTTAAAATTTCCTGTACACTCTTTAAATATTAATGATCCATGACTTAGGTTATACTCTTAATTGCAACGATAGTGACCAAAACAAATATGAAAATGTAATCAAATAACATTTCTAGAAACCAATAGTGTTATTTTGGGTTGGATTTTTCTTTGTTTATATTTGCAACTTTGAGTCTTGGTTATCTCTCTGTAACTTTAACAAAGTGTTATAAACTTTAGGCAGTATTTCTCATAATGTTCCTAATACGTTATTCATGATAATGTTCTTAATGTTCATAATACACTAATAATTTTATTTAATTTCAACTGTCTCATTCCTGTTTCCGTTTTCCCTGAGTGAACAAATGTAAAAGACAAGAGAGATTTGAGACACAGAAACAGTATTTCCTATGGTCTTGGTTCCTTTATCCCATTTCCTAATCTCCCAGACAAGCTTTTCTAAAAACATTAACATAAAAGCCTATTAAGGGGCATGGCCAAAAAAATGCTAGATAATTAGAGCTGAAGGCTCACTGGTCAGCCAAGTCTTGACAAGGAGCATATCTGAGTTTAATAGAAGTGCATTCACAGAATTAATACACTGTAATAAGAATGTGTAAATCTAGAAAATTTTGTTAGAGCCAATTAATATTTGCCTAAAGCATAAAAAACTCATTACTTGAGAGAAAATTTTCCATTATATTATTGAAGAAAAATCTGCTTTTTTGTTGTAACTGAGAAGTTTGAGGACAGTACATAATTATAATAAACATAAATCCATGCATTATTTTAATATTTCATGCTTTATGCAAAATTGAGTATTACTGTGATTTCAAAAAAGATACTGTGGCCAAAAAAATAATACCAGTCAGTACCTGAAGTAATACCTGGCTATCCATGATATATGTGTTCAATTCCAGTGTTATTTTCTTTCTTAATATTTCAGGAAGTCTATATGTAGTTCTAATAGTTATTTAATAGTTATCTAATGGCTATCACTTGCATGCTATTGAAGAATAATCCGATCTGCTCAAACAAGGTTTATATCATTTACAAAGGGGATAGATTCTGACTTTGAGGGAGACTGATGGCCATTTATATGATCACTAAGAACTAATATTTGACTTATAAATTTTAATTTCATCTTTTACGCACTGAGGAAAGAGATGAACAATTTTATCCACATCGAGATGCTTGTTTTGAAGGATAGATTCCATCTCTTTGAATAGTTCTTTCTCCAGTTTCTTCATGTTATTCAACATTGTTTTGGCTTTTTCCTGAACAAAAAAATAAACATAAATAAACACACATACACACATGCATGCACACACACGAGTCTAACCAAATTCCAGCCACCTCTACAGACAGGGTTTTTGTTCATTCTGGTTTTATTCCTGGTTTGGTTCTCCTATTCTTCAGATATAGAAGGAATGAAATTCTTTGGGAAAAATCATTGTTCTAGATTGAGTTAACATATCAACCCCAAATTGTTAACTTTTAGCAGAAAAGATTATAAGAATCACATAGGTTTAGTCTATAAGCAAAAACCTAAAAGATAAATAAGAGGACAACTAAAGCCTGGCATTACGTGTATATGGGGAAGTTTGCGAAAACTGAGGCCAAGATATTCCTATGAATTTGGATAATCTATTTAAAACCAGTACTACAAGATTAAACAAGGGAAATAAAACGATGTTCAAGAGAAAGGGCAACTACAAGAAAAGACATTTTCTCAATGATTCCTCCTTGTTTCAAGGAGAAAAAAGGTCATGACTCTTCCAGTAAGGAGGAAATTCTAAGTTATTGATGAATTAGCATGATCCATTATAGGACAGGTACCAACAGAAAAAGTATATAAGAAGAAATTTACTATAAAGTGAGCATAATTTTAAAAGTTTGATTTATTATGGGGCAGAACACCACAAAACAAAGATTCTTAACATGCACTTCAATGTGAAATTGTGATTTTTTTTCAGAAGAAACTGCATTTCTTATCAGTGGGACAAAATGTATGTTTGTCTATAGAAGGCATTGGAATAATTGGCTGTCTCTTTGTAAAACAAAGAGTATTTACTTCATAAGATACACAAAATGGCAGATGAATTTAAGAACTAAATTTTTTTTTTCAAACACACATATATACTGGAAGACAGTACATAAGTTATATTTATTTTGAGGTGAGGCAGGCTTCTGAAACATGAAATCAAGATGCCTTAAAGAAAACATATATAATTGACTAAACTTAAAACTTGTCTGCCAAAAAAAGTTAAATAAACAAACTGAGATCGAAACTTTGCAATATAACAAAGACTTAAGATTGCCTCTTTGAGGCACAAAATAACCAAGAATTAATTGAAAACTAGTCAATGGAAAAGAATAGGCAAGTCATTTAAGAAGAAATACTAATGGTCAATAAACACAGAAGATTTTCAACCTCATTAAAAACCAAGAAATGTAAATTAAAACTACCTTAGGATTGACTATCCCTAAGACACAAAAGTAGTTATTTAGAGCCAGAACTCGAAGCTGGGTCTTTGACACTTCTTCCCTCAAATTCTGTTGTCTTTCTACTACTTTATGCTGTCAATCAAAATAGTAACACCTTTAAAACTTTTATTTCAATATTACTTAGAAAAATGTCAATCAGCAGTTTGGTTTAGCAAGCATTTAATAGTAAGTCTACAAAACCCATCATCTCCCTAACGCAGTACTGAAGGGGAAACGGAGCTGACAGCTCTTGAGAACTATTACCACGACAATCAGGGCAGAGTGGAGGCTGCTCTGGGAGACTGAGGGAAAATTGCTCCAGAGCAGACGCTCTTGAAACATATCACTAAGGAGCTTCAACAAAAGCAAGAACCAGGGGGCTCATCATTTCTCACAGTGTTGTACTGAGTCTGGAGGCCAAGCCAAGCCCAAGGAATGGATGGCACCTCTGGCTGGGTGGATTGGGCCCTAGTCAGCACACTTAATGGGCTCCTAGAACATACTGTTTGCCTCTCACTCCATGCCAACAGCCTACAAAAAGTGTTTATACTGTAGGTCCGAAGTGAAAACAGATTGGTTCCAGATAAAGAAGAGCTTTTAAAGTGTCAAGAATTCATGGCAAATAGGAGGTCTGAACAGAGTTCTCTGATTTAAACCTAAGCAAGATGGTGAGGGAAAGGCATGGCAACTATGCAAACACACTACGGACAAAACTAAGCAAGCAAATAATCACCCGGAGAATGTAGACAGAATGTAAATGTATATATCTTGACAAAGTAAAAGAATTATAAGCAATAAAAATCAGGAGCTGGTAGAAACAGGTGAGAAAAGGTGTAATGGCCAATCTTTTACTTCATTGAAGGGAATCAGTTGATGGTTCTGTGAAAAGACTTTAAGGTAGCCCTTCCATTTCCTTTTAATCTATTTTCTATTTTTGGGGTGGACAGGGAAGAGGGCAGAAAGGCTAAAGAAGTATGGACACTATGATATTATTTGTCTATCCATCTATCTGCCCCCCAAAATATATCTGCTTATTTCTGGATATGAGATTTTGGTAATGGTAATCTTCTATAATGCTCACACTTTAAAATAATAAGCATTTATCACTTTTCTAAAACTCCAACTCATTATTTTAAATCTGTGAGTATAAAGTTGCTTTCAGCTGAAATTAATCCGAGGTTGTACAGGTTAACTGCCCTCCAGTGGCTTTGTCATTTTTGGTATGAGATATATATCAAGCAAGCTGCTTAAACCCTCCAAGTCTCAGATTCCTTATCAATAAAATGGGATAATAATAGTACCTACCTCATAAGGTAGTTATGAAGATTAAATGAGATATTCCACGTAACAGTACCCATGGTGCTTAGTGTGGAATAAATGCTCAATAAATGTTAGCTATTGTTATTATGTGTAAAAGATTCACACGATTTCAACTGTCATTTTTAACCAAAGGTCAAAAATAATATAGTTCTACTATAGTTTAAGGATCCAAACTACTTTTAAACCTATTTTTATATGAAGGAAGGAAAGAAAGGTGAAATTTTAAGCTATTCTTAATGATAAACCAGAATCTAATCATACCTCTTTATTATTTATAACTTCTAATGCCTGTTGATGTTTTTGGTAGAGTGGGTGTCTTCTGTCAGGCTTAATCTTAAAATGTGGCTTCTCTGTATCTGGATCTTCAAGTTCAAATGTTGGTGAACTGGTGTCCAACAGTTGTGAAATATTTGGCACAAATATGAAAGGCTTAAAAACAGATCTAGAAGAACAGGTCTTTGTTAATAAAATTGGCATGTGGGAATATAAAAGTATTCAGCATCATTCTAAATCTTCTAGGATTCCCTCTAGTGAAAAGTTTCTATTAATTTATCACATACTAATTGTTCCTATCACACTAGTTATATCATGCTTGTCTTCCCTGGTACACTGGAGTCCCCTTAGGGGTAGAGGACCACGTAATATTTAGCCTTGTATTCCCAGGAACTAAGGGCCTGACATAAACAGTGTCAAGTGAAAATTATAGTTCTTCGTTTCTACTGCACACTCCACAGGTGGAAGATAAGAACAATCCTCAATGTTATAAACTAAGGATTAGGATTTGGGATGAAAATCATCAGCAGTATTAATAAAGGGCTCACAAGTGTCATTCCATTGTTTCAAAAATATCTTTAATGATATGAAAGACTATAATACTAAGATATAATGAATATAAACAAGATCATTTCTAAATGTAATATGCATTAAGTTTTGTAAGAAATACTAATGACTTTAATCAAAAGAGTTTGTATAAATCTACTAAAACATAACTATTGATACTTTAAGTTTTATATGTATGTATTTTCTAATAATAGTGCATAAGTAACTACCTTAATCCAGCACAACTACATCATTTAACCTTTTTATTGTTATTAATCATCTAATATTGTAATACTGAAATCTGCACAAGAAAACCTATTTTCTTTTCTTGAAAATTTTAGATATATTTGAGGAAAGAGGGCATAGGGATAACTGCATACATGAAACTATGAACATTTCATCCCATAAGAATGAGAAGAGCACGGCAGTTACACGCATATGGAAGACTAAAACCTGAACAGAAAACGCATCCAAAAATTGTCATACTTGTGTAACAAAAATTTAGACTGACAAAATCATCAACAGACTAATGATGTGACTACACCCTAACCCCTCCTGGTTTTCGTGACTTTACCTTTCAGGATCAGGAGTCCCTGTAAAGAAGTGAATGCAAGGAAGGTTGGAGTCTTGAGGTAAGATAGAAACCATGCTTGCAGTGGTCAGGAATTCCCCCTCCATATTAATGCCACTTGGTTTATCTCGGAGAATTTCCATCATTGTTTCAGAAGTTATGTTTCCTCGGGAAATAATTTTAAAAACCATCAAATATATGTGAATTTGCAGGTTGGTATCCTGCAAATATGAAGTGCTTTCTCCATTGGCAATATATAACATGAGATATTGTCTACCTATACATTAGAAATTGACTATAAGCAAACCTTGTACCATAACTGTTAGATTAAACTCATTCCACTGTTGCAAGGAAGATATTGTTTTAAAAATATTAAATATACAAAATCTCAAATCCATTTTAGTAAGCAAATTCTATGTAAGTTCCTAAGAAGTTATCAATGCAAAATTCAATCTCACTGCCCTTATAAATTTTTCTAAGGTATATTTAGCAATGAACTGATGATATCAATAACTATTATGTCTGTTCATTCTGCGAACCAAATTTTAAGAGAATATTGTGCTTAATTTCTAATTTTTACAAGATGTTCTTTATAAAATAAATTATTTTCCTGTAATAATTTCTGTGGCTGACATTAATACTCTTATATGAAAGTGTGAATTGTAATCTGAGTAGGAATAAAGAAGACAAAATACATTACTAGTTAATGGGATTTGTATGTACATAATTCTGCCAGACTGCTTTAGAACTGTAAATGGCCATAGTGTGTAATGAAAAGAGATGGTATTATATTCTGTTTTCTGCTTTTATATGTAAAGTTTGATATTTTAAGATTTTTTGAGGAAAAAATACAGAAAAATCAATTTAGTCTCTTCAGCAAACACAATGTCCATGTAAACATGTCCACAGTTACAGACAGGCTCAGAACTTCATATTTGGAAGGCATTTCTACCAAAAAATTTAGAAAGCTAATCATGCCTTAAGACAGCTCTGCTCCTTGCTCTACATACCCATAGTCAAAGGTCTGGCTGAGGAGCTAACTACATCATGACAAGGTGAGTAATATTACCAGTAAACAATGCAGTCCTCCAGAAGTAGCCAAAACATTTCCTCGTATGTCATAATTCTCTTCTCCAAAATTTGTGACTCTCAATTTCCTAAATCAAAACTCCTTCAAATTAAAACCTACTACTAAGCTTAACTAAAATAACATCTTCCTCTCCCTTTATAAGTATTCCTGATTTTTTGTCCGCACTGGTTCTGTCTCTGTCATTAGATTATAAATTATCTAAAGACAAGAATGGGATTTTTCTCTGTTTAGTTCTCATTTATTCAACAAATATTTATTGGGCACCTATTAAATGCCAGGCATTTTCTTAGGCAATGGAGACAGATATTGATAGATTTAGACATACATAGCTCTTTGAATATAAAGAAGTAAAAAGTTTCCTGATCCATTTTCAACTGAGGTAACCACAGTTAACAATTCAAAAAAAAAAGATCTTTCCTGAAGAGTTTCGAAATAGGTTTAAAAGCTTTCCTTTGAATAAATACAAGAAATTCTCATTATCAGAAGAAGATTGGTACCAGAAGATGGCAACACATTGAAAATAAGAATCAAAATTTCATGGTAAATAGTGGAGGAAAAGGATTAACTGGGTCTTTAAAAAGAAAGAGAAATTACAAAAATAAGATTATGTAAACTTATAGTTAACAAAATTTAGGTTAAAATTTAATATGCTAATTCTTAGAACAAAAAATGAATCAAGTGTAATTTTTCCAACAAGATGGTAAGAGAATGAGACTTTGACTACTGCCGCATGATCATAAAGATATAAGTTCCGCAAACACATTTGAGGACTTTATCAGCTTTCTCAAGTCCCTCTTAATTCTTTGATATTCAAATTACTTTCTTTTGAAGCACTTTGTCATATTATTGTCCCCAGTTTTTTCTTTAGTGGCTAAAAGGTCTCTTTCCCAATTTTTTATTTGTCAGTGGCTTTGTATGTGACTTAAGCATTTATCCAACATTAATTTCATGGATTTTTTGAAACCTGGCATCTTTTACAAGACTTTCAGTTTGTATTTTATTTGTATTATGTTGTTGAATATAGCATTAAGTCAGGAAAGATGTTTGAATGAGAATGAATTTTATAAATAGTTCATCATTGATTATCTTTATTTTTAAGACTACTTTTGCTTCCCTATGTAACCTTTCAGACTTTGGGAATTCAGACTGAAAATTCAGATAAAATGGGCACACCTCCCATTGTCCATCATGGCTTTCTTTAATTTTTGCTTCATTAACCAGCAGACAGCTGACTTTTTTTTAGAAAGTGCCCACCTCTCCCCAATTTTCTCATAAGACCTCCTAATTTTATATGCTTGTACAAAGTTTATAATTCTAAAAGTATAATTCCACTAGAAAATTAAAATAGGATCATTGACATATTACTACCTATCTGCATAGCCCAAGAGAATAGATATCAAAACTACAAAAACAATAGACTATCAATGAGGTATCCCAGCAAATAAATGAAAACATTCAATTTTCTTATAGGCCAAAACAACCAATCGCAGATTAGAAAAATGTCATTTACATTATCAGCAAAAAATACAAAATATCCAGAAAAGAGAACCTTAAAAGTCAATTGGAAATCAGTAACCTAAGCTCCCACCTTAAAAAAATAGAAAAAAAAAAAAGCAAATTAAGCCTAAAGGAAGCAGAAGGAAGGAAATAAAAAAGATAGGAGCACAAATCAATGAACTGAAAGCAGAAGAACAATTACAAAAAGTCAATGAAACGAAAAGTTGGTTCTTTGAAAAGATCAATAAAATTGACAAACTTCCAGCCAGATTGACAGAAAAAAGAGAAAGGACACAAATTATAAAATTACAGTATCAGGAATGAAACATAGGTATCATGACCAGACCCTGCAGACATGAAAAAGCATAAGGGAATACTACAAACAACTCTATACATATAGATTAAAAACTCAGAAGAAATGGACCAGTTCTTTGAAAAGCATATACTATCAAAACTCGCTCAATATGAAATAGATAATATCCTCATAGCAATTTAAGAAATTCACTTTGTAGTTTAAAAATTCCCAGAAAAGAAACCTCCTGGCTCAGATCATTTCACTGAAGATTTTTATCAAGCATTTAAGGAAGAATTAACCCTAATTCTATTCTATGCACTCTCTTCTAGAAAATAAGAAAGGAGGAAATACTTCCTGACTCATTTTATAAGGCAAACATTACCCTGGCACCAAAACCAAGCAAAGACAGCACAAACTGAACAAAACAGACCAATATCTCTCATTTACTTACACAAATGCAAAAAGCCTCAACAAAATATTAGCAAATAGAAAGCAGAAATATATGAAAAGAATTATACACAATGACTAAGCTAGGTTTATTCTAGAGATCCAAGGCTGGTTCAGTGTTGGAAGATCAATGTAATCTACCACAGCAGTAGGCTGAAGAAAATCATATCAACTGGCACAAAAAGGATTTGATAAACTTCAACATCTATTCATGATAAAAATTCTCAGCAAACATGGAATAGAGAAACTTCCTCAGTTTGATAAAGTTGATAAAGTGCATCTACAAAAAGCTACAGCTAACACTATACTTAGTGATAAAAAACTAAATGCTTTCTTCCTAAGACTGGGAACAAGACAAGGATGTCTGCTCTCACCATTCTTATTCAGCATAATACTGGAAGTCCTAGCCAGCCCAATAAAGCAAGAAAAGGAAATAAAAACCATACAGATTGGAAAGGAAGAACAAAAACTTTCCCTATTTGTAGATGACATGACAGTCTATATAGAAAATCCTCAGGAACCTACCTGGAAAAAACCCCCAAAACTTCTAGAACTAATGTTAGTTTGGCAAGGTCACAGAATATAAGGTCAACATACAAAAAAGTAGTTAAAATAATTTGAGATTTTGAAAAAAATATCATCATTAAGGAACAATTTAGTTAGGCTCTGTAGAAGAGAACTAGAGCACTGTTCTCTTATTTAGATTAAGACTGCAAATATTGTAGGTCCAACTTCCCTTCTAGAATCTATCCTAAAGAAATACTTTGAAATGCAGACAAAACATAATAAATAAAGATGTTGACTGAAAACATGATTTACAGTGGTAGAAAACTGGAAAACATTTAAATAGTGAACAATACCATTCGTTACCTGCCTTTGTCCTCTCCTCCATTAGTTACTATGTTCCAGAAAATCACACTCTATCCATGTCTGCTATTTGGTCCCCTGGTGTTTCCCAGGCCCCTTCTTCTTGGTTAGCCATCGAATCCAATTTTTGTCCCTAAGGCCTTGTGAGACTGCCAAAAATCTCTACTAAGATTTTCAGGCCTATAGCAGCTATTTTCTGCTTGATTTCTGTGTCTCATCTTACATGTGTACCACTTGGAAGTCAACAATTGCTTTAAGGAGAAATTGTGACATAGAAGGTCAGGCTCCTCTCAAAGTGTAGACAGTATTGTCTCAATCTCCTGGATCAAGGCCCTTCATGTGTTCAACCCATGCCTTCAAACAATGGATTTTATTCCTCCAGCTTTTATAATTATTCTTGGGGGGAGGTTAGACTAATACTAACTACTCCTTCATAACCAGAAGTAAAGTCCAACTCTGTGCCTTAAACCCCTCCAGGATTATACCTCCCATGTATTAAATACGCTAATCTCTTTTTACCCTCAAGTAGTATCAATTTCTTAAAACAGTAATCAACATGGTAGACCCATACTGTAACAAGTACAGTTTAAAAAACACACACACAAAGCATACAGTTCCTGCTATCAGATAAGGTATTTCAGATATTTTATATGGAAATGTTTACTTATGGCATTAAAATTAGTTTTAAAGAAACAAATAATTTCATTTTACATAATTGGTTGACCACAAGTATTTGTTTTCTCTTGCCCAATACCCTACTACAATAGCACTAAAGAAATAAAAAAATGAAATAATTTAGAATGACAAAGAGTACATGAAAAGCAAGAATTTCCCCCCATTTCCATGATGTATGGGAACAATTTAAGAGAAAACCTACAGCAAGTCTGTATCCAAATGACTTTGTGACATTTCAAATTAAAATTGACATCCATATAATATAATCTAATGTTCCACCCTCAGTTACCCATGCAAGCTACAAATTGTTTTCTTAATAGTAAATTTTGTTTCTCCATACTATAGCTATGAATTCAAATTCAAGAAAATTTATAGATAAGATGTTACAGAAGCAATATCTTTCTGTTAATTTTGAAAAAATACAGGAAGAAAAAAAGGGTATACCCGAAAACAGCCCTTAATATTAAACTAAACAATAAAGCAAAAGCCTACCATCCACACCTAGATCTATAGACACAGCTTCTGCACCTAGTGAGATTTTAAGATGATTCAAATCTAAATTCCTATAAATGGCAAGTTTTAATGAAAACAGTGTCAGACCCATAACACTGAGATAATTCAGGTATTATGAAAATGTTATCTGTATTCAAAACCTACAATTCTCAAAATGAAAGGAGGATTTACATGATCACTTGAGTAGGAAGAGCTGTAAGTAATCCACTAGCAAGCACTGAATAAGTACTGAGACTGCAGTGGCAGGGTTCACTAAAATGAATGCAAAACATAGGGTGCAATATCATTGCAATTTAAACTAGTTATTTAAAATACATAAGTGAATATAGATACAATTTGGATATACATGCAGCACAGTTAATAGCTATCAGGTAGGGATGGGCAGTTGAAAAGAAAAGAGGTAGGCTCTTCCATCTAGAAAAATCACAGGAAAAATTAACCATAATATAGACAATTTTCTATGAAAGTATTGGAAAGACATTTATTCTTTTGGTAAAGCACAAAAAGGTGGATGAACTGTAACTTCATACTTGGAGGAAAAAATAAGTTTCATGTTAGATTCATCTATTATTACACTCATGTATGCATTTAAATCTATAACAGTTATTTTGTAGCTAAATATAACAACTAATTATGATGCACTGGTAATTATAAATATTCCCATTTTTATTCATTTTGTCCAATTACCCTAAACCTTAGGATTCTTGACATTTTCCTCTCCACCTCAATGTGTGTTGTTGTTCTTTTTTTTTTAATTGAAGTATAGTTGATACATAATATTATATTGGTTTCAAACATATGACACAGCAGCTCAAAAGTTACATGTGTGTTCATCTTTTAAGAATACCTGCTAATTTATGTCCTGAGCCTTTAAGTTTATTGCCAGAAAAAAATTACACATCAGTGATCTTCATTAAACTACCTGCAAATTACAATTTAATTCAACTCAACTAATAATCCATGGTGAATTTAATCAAAACCCACGTAAAAAGCACATGCAACATACTAGCAATAACACACGAGGTGCTGAGAGAAATGTAAGGACAAACAAGAGAGTCCAGATCGGGGCGCAAGATGGTGGTGTGAGAGGGTGGTGGAAATCTCCCAAAAACATATATATTTGTGAAAATACAACAAATACAACTACTCCTAAAAGAGAGACCAGAAGATACAGTACAACAGCCGGCTACATCTACATCTGGAAGAACTCAGCATCTCATGAAAAGGGTAAGACACAAAGCCGTGACCCAGCAGGACCCGAGCACTCCTCCTACCCAAGCTCACAGGCAGGAGGAAAAGAATCAGAGTGAGGAGGGAGTGAAGCACAGGACTGCTAAATAACCAGCCCTGGTGATCTGCACCGGGAGCACAGACACACATTGCAAGGTGTACTGGATATTAGAGAAACAGAAAAGTAAAATCTGAGACTGAGACTGTGAGTGGGTCCCCACAGCCAGCTGCCCTGGGACAAAAGAAAAGCGGGCACTTCTTTAAAGTCTTAAAGGGACAAGGGTTTAACAGCTGGTCAAAATCGTCCTGGCACACTCAGACCAGCAGGCTGGGAATGTTAAGGAACTTCAGGTGCCCTAACTACCTGGGGGGGTAATCCAGCCCAGAAGCCCCTCACAGCAATAAGCAGTGTGCCATTCATTCCCCCCCAGCTGGTGCTGCAAGCAAACCAGCTGACCCGCCAGAGCTGTGGAACAGCCGGGGAACAGCCCTGCCCACAGCAATCACACAGAGTCTTCTCCCAGCATGCAGCTAACCGGGACAGACCCAGAGGCTGCTACCGGTGCGCAGCTGCCCAGCACAGACAGAGGAACACAGAGAAAGGTCTGGAAGGCACGAAGGGGCACCATTCTCACAGGAGAACACACCCGGCATGGCTGCGACCCCCTACAGGGCTCTAGGCTATACAGAGGGCTGCCCCACCCATGACAGCTCAGGGGATTATCTCAGAGACTGCTCCCAGTGTGTGGGTTAATGGCACAGGCAGCGGAAGCCGGAGCAAGGTCCGGAAGGCACAAAGGGGCGCCATTCTTGCAGGAGAACACACCCAGCATGGCAGCGACCCCCTGCAGGGCTCTAGGTTATCCTGAGGGCCGCCCCACACACAGCAGCCCAGGGGATTATCCCAGAGACTGCTACCGGTGTGAGGGTAACCAACACAAGCAGCATAGAAGGGCAAGGCGACCAGCAAGCGGGAAGGGACTTTGTTCTCCCAGCTGACACAAGTACCACCTGCTTGCAACCACTTCTATCACCATGAAAAGGGAGAAGAATCTGGTCCAGTCAAATTCACTCAGACAACCCCAGAGAGAGGGCCTGGGGAGATAGATACAACCAATCTTCCTGAAAAAGAATTCAAAATAAAAGTCATAACCATGCCAATGGACGTGCAGAGAAATATGCAAGCGCTAAGGGATGAAGTCCGGAGGAAGATAACAGAAATGAAAGAGTCAATGGAAGGTCTTAAGAGTAGACTGGACGAGATGCAAGAGACTGTTAATGGAATAGAAATCAGAGAACAGGAATACAGAGAAGCTGAGGCAGAGAGACGTAAAAGGATCTCTAGGAATGAAAGAATATTAAGAGAACTGTGTGACCAATCCAAACGGAACAATATTCGCACTATAGGAGTACCAGAAGAAGAAGAGAGAGAAAAAAGGATAGAAAGTGTCTTTGAAGAAATAATTGCTGAAAACTTCCCCAAGCTGGGGAAGGAAATAGTCTCTCAGACCATGGAAGCCCACAGATCTCACAACACAAGGGACCAAGGAGGAAAACACCCAAGACATATAATAACTAAAATGGCAAAGATCAAGGACAAGGACAGAGTATTAAAGGCAGCCAGAGAGAGAAAAAAGATCACCTACAAAGGAAATCCCATCAGGCTATCATCAGACTTCTCAACAGAAACCTTACAGGCCAGAAGAAAATGGCATGATATATTTAATGCACTGAAACAGAAGAGCCTTGAACCAAAAATACTGTATACAGCACAATTGTCATTTAAATTTGAAGGAGGTACTAAACAATTCCAAGAGAAGCAAAAGTTGAGGGAATATGCCTCCCACAAACCACCTCTACAGGATATTTTAAAGGGACTGCTCTAGATGGAAGCACTCCTTTGGCTAAATAGATGTCACCAGAGAAAATAAAATCATAGCAAAGAAAGCAGACCAACCAAATACTAACTAAAGGCAAAAAATAAAATCAACTATCCACAAAAGCAGTCAAAGGAAACACAAAAGAGTACAGAATAAAACACCTAACAAATAAAGAATGGAGGAGGAAGAATAAGAAGGGAGAGAAATAAAGAATCATCAGACTATGTCTATAATAGCTTAATAAGACAGGTAACTTAGACGGTTAGATAGTGAAGATGCTACCCCGAACCTTTGGTAACCATGAATCCAAAGCCTGCAGTGGCAATAAGTACCTATCTATTGATAATCACCCTAAATGTAAATGGACTGAATGCACCAATCAAAAGACACAGAGCAATAGAATGGATAAAAAGCAAGACCCATCTATATGCTGCTTTAAAGAGACTCTTCTTCAAACCCAAATACATACACAGATTAAAAGTGAAGGGATGGAAAAAGATATTTCATGCAAACAATAGGGAGAAAAAAGCAGGTGTTGCAGTACTTCTATCAGAATAAATAGACTTCAAAACAAAGAAAGAAGGACATTACATAATGATAAAGGGGTCAGTCCAACAAGAGGATATAACCATTATAAATATATATGCACCCAACACAGGAACACCAACATATGTGAAACAAATACTAACAGAATTACAGGAGGAAATAGAATGCAGTGCATTCTAGGAGACTTCAACACACGACTTACTCCAAATGACAGGTCAACCAGACAGAAAATAAGTAAGGACACAGAGGCACTGAACAACACACTAGAACAGATGGACCTAACAGACATCTATAGAACTCTACACCCACAAGCAGCAGGGTACACATTCTTCTCAAGTGCACATGGAACATTTTCCAGAATAGACCACATACTAGGCCAAAAAAAGAGCCTCAGTGAATTCAGAAAGATTGAAATTCTACCAATGACCTTCTCAGATCACAAAGGTATAAAACTAGAAACAAATTGTACAAAGAAAACAAAAAAGGCTCACAAACACATGGAGGCTTAACAACATGCTCCGAAATAATCAATGGATCAAGGACCAAATTAAAATAGAAATCAATCAATATATGAGCACAAAACCCCATCTTCTGTGGGTCGCAGCAAAGGCAGTTCTAAGAGGAAAGTATATAGCATTCCAGGCCTATTTAAAGGAGGGAGAACAATCCCAAAGGAATAGCCTAAATTCACAATAATTGAAACTGGAAAAAGAAGAACAAATGAGGCCCAAAGTCAGCAGAAGGAGGGACATAATAAAGATCAGAGAGGAAATAAATAAAATTGAGAAGAATAAAACAATAGAAAAAAATCAATGAAACCAATAGCTGGTTTTTTGAGAAAACAAAATAGATGAACCCCTAGCCAGACTTATTAAGAGAAAAAGAGAATCTACACACATAAACAATCAGAAATGAGAAAGGAAAAATCACGAGGGACCTCACAAAAATACAAAGAATTATTAGAGAATACTATGAAAATCTATATGCTAACAAACTGGATAACCTAGAAGACATGGACAACTTTCTAGAAAAATGTAACCTTCCAAGACTGACCAAGGAAGAAACAGAAAATCTAAACAGACCAATTACCAGCAATGATAGTGAAGTGGTAATCAAAAATCTACCCAAGAACAAAACCCCTGGACCAGATGGATTCACCTCTGAATTCTACCAGACATATAGAGAAGAAATAACACCCATTCTCCTTAAAGTTTTCCAAAAAATAGAAGAGGAGGGACTACTTCCAAACTCATTCTATGAAGCCAGCATCACTCTAATACCAAAATCAGGCAAAGACCACACAAAAAAGGAAAATTACAGACCAATATCCCTGATGAACATAGATGCAAAAATACTCAACAAAATAATAGCAAACCGAATTCAAAAATACATCAAGAGGATCATACACCACGATCAAGTTGGATTCATCTCAGGGATGCAAGGATGGTAAAACATTCGAAAATGCATCGAAATCATACACCACATCAACAAAAAGGACAGAGACCACATGGTCATCTCCACAGATGCTGAAAAAGCATTCGACAAAATTCAGTATTCATTCATGATGAAAACTCTCAACAAAATGGGTATAGAGGGCAAGTACCTCAACATAATAAAGGCCATACATGACAAATCCACAGCCAACATCATACTTAACAGTAAGAAGCTGAAAGCAATCCTGAGAAGGAAGAATAAAGCAAGGGGGATCTCGCTTCCCAACTTCAAGCTCTACTACAAAGCCACAGTAATGAAGACGATTTGGTACTGGCACAAAAACAGACCCACAGACCAGTGGAACGGAATAGAAAGTCCAAATATTAACCCAAACATATATGGTCAATTAATATACGATAAAGGGGCCATGGATATACAATAGGGAAATGACAGCCTCTTCAAAAGCTGGTGTTGGCAAAACTGGACAGCTACATGTAAGAGAATGAAACTGGATCATTGTCTAACCCCATAGAGAAAAGTAAACTCAAAATGGATCAGACTTGAATGTAAGTTATGAAACCATAAAGCTCTTAGAAATAAACATAGGCAAAAATCTCTTGGACATAAACATGAGCGACTTCTTCATGAACTTATCTCCCCCAGCAAGGGAAACAAAAGCAAAAATGAACAAGTGGGACCATATCAAGCTGAAAAGCTTCTGTACAGCAAAGGACACCATCAATAGAACAATAAGGCATCCTCCAGTATGGGAGAATATATTCATAACTGACATATCTGATAAGTGTTGACATCCAAAATATACAAAGAGCTCATGCACCATAACAAACAAAAAGAAAATAGTCCAATTAAAATATGGGCAGAGGATCTGAACAGACACTTCTCCAAAGAAGAAATTCAGATGGCCAACAGGCAGATGAAAAGATGCTCCACATAGCTAATCGTAAGAGAAATGCAGATTAAAACCACAATAAGATATCATCTCACACCAGTAAGGATGGCCAACATCCAAAACACAAACAACAACAAATGTTGGCGAGGATGTGGAGAAAGGGAAACCCTACTACACTGCTGGTGGGAATGTAAACTAGTTCAACCACTGTGGAAAGCAGTATGGCGCTTCCTAAAAAAAACTCAAAATAGAAATACCATTTGACGCAGGAATTCCACTCCTAGGAATTTACCCTAAGAATGCAGGAGCCCAGTTTGAAAAAGACATATGCACCCCTATGTTGATCGCAGCACTATTTACAATAGCCAAGAAATGGAAGCAACCTAAGTGTCCAACAGTAGATGAATGGATAAAGAAGATGTGGTACATATACACAATGGAATATTATTCAGCCATAAGAAGAAAACAAATCCTACCGTTTGCAACAACATGGATGGAGCTAGAGGGTATTATGCTCAGTGAAATAAGCCAAGCCTAAAAAGACAAGTATCAAATGATTTCACTCATCTGTGGAGTATAAGAACAAAGAAAGAAACTGAACGAACAAAACAGCAGCAGACTCACAGAACCCAAGAATGGACTAACAGTTACCAAAGGGAAAAGGACTGGGGAGGATGGGTGGGAAGGGAGGGATAAGGGGGAAAAAAGGGGCATTACGATTAGCAGACATAATGTGTGTGGTGGAGAATGGGGAAGGCTGTACAACAGAGAGAAGACAAGTAGTGACTGTATAGCATCTTACTATGCGGGTGGATAGTAAGTGTAATGGGGTATGTGGTGAGGACTTGATGATGGGGGGAGTCTGGTAAACATAATGTTGCTCATATAATTGTAGATTAATGATACCAAAATAAAAATACGGAAATAAATAAATAAGTGAGTCCATTTTTTTTCGGTTTCATAGAAATGCTAAATGAAGAGCACAAACACAGTTTCCTCATTTGTAACATGAAGATAATACCTACTTCACATGGTTGCTTAAAAAGGTAATGTAATCACTCAGCAGTGTCTGGCCCCTGATATACTTTTAATAAAGAGGAGTAGATACTGCTTCAACTTCTACTCTGTCTTTATCTTTTACAATAATAATAAGTCTAAAATTAAAATCCTTAGAATAATATATTTTAGCATTTTCTACATATCTATCCAGAGAGACAAAAAAGTTTAAATAACGTACTCAGAAAATGACAAACACTAAGAAACATTATAGAAATCCCTTTCCAATGATAAGCTATTCTTTTGGAAATTAATATATAGGTAGATAGTAAATATTTTGAAAATAATGATGTTGAGGCATTCTAAAAACATTTTGTCACAAACTTTCCTCCGCTATACCAAATAACTAATATATAAATAATTTGTTTAATGAATACCTGAGAAACAAATATCAGTCATTGGCTGATCTATCTCTGAGTAGTTGCTTTCTGATTAATTTACAGAAACATTTTATTTTTCAAGAAAAGGAGAATATATCAATCACATTTTTTTTTCTCATGACCTCCCACACACACTGTGTGATAGTCATAATGCCCCTTGATCCCCATCTCCCTCCCTCCCCACCTGCCCTCCCCCATCCCTCCCCTTTGGTAACCACTAGTTTCTTCTTGGAGTCTGTGACTCTCCTGTTGTTTTGTTCCTTCAGTTTTGCTTTGTTGTTACACTCCACAAATGTGTGAAATTATTTGGTACTTATCTTTCTCTGCCTGGCTTATTTCACTGAGCACAATACCCTCTAGCTCCATCCATGTTGTTGCAAATGGTAGGATTTGTTTTCTTCTTATGGCTGAATAGTATTCCATTGTGTATATGTACCACCTCTTCTTTATCCATTCATCTACTGATGGACACTTAGGTTGCTTCCATATCTTGGCTATTATACATAGTGCTGCAATAAACAGGGGTGAGCATGTCTTTTTGAATCAGGGATCTTGTTTTCTTTGGATAAATTCCTAAGAGTTGAATTCCTGGGTCAAATGTTATTTCTATTTTTAGTTTTTTTGAGAACCTCAATATTGCTTTCCACAATGGTTGAACTAATTTACATTCCCACCAACAGTGTAGGAGGGTTCCCGTTTCTCTGCATCCTCACCAGCATTTGTTGTTTCTTCTCTTTTGGATGTTCACCATCCTAACTGGTGTGAGGTGATACCTCATTGTGGTTTTAATTTTCATTTCCCTAATGATTAGTGATGTGGAGCATCTTTTCGTATGCCTGTTGGCCACTGGAAATTCTCCTTTGGAGAAGTGTCTGTTCAGATCCTTCACCCATTTTTTAACTGGGTTATTTTCTTTTTGGATGTTGAGGCATGTGAATTCTTGAAATATTTTGGATGTTAACCCCTTGTCGTTGGATGTCATTTAAGAATATTTTTCCCATACTGTAGGATGCCTTTTTGTTCTACTGATGGAGTCCTTTTCTGTACAGAAGTTAGTTTGATGTAGTCCCATTTGTTAATTTTTGGTTTTGTTTCCCTTGCCCAAGATGTGTTCAGAAAAAAGTTGCTAATGTTTATATTCAAGAGGTCTTTGCCTATGTTTTCTTCTAAGAGTTTTATGGTTTTATGACTTACATTCAGGTCTTCGATCCATTTAGAGTTTACTTTTGTGTATTTTTATTAGCAGAATGACCCTTTCAACAATCAATGCCACCCAACAATCTTCTAAATAAAAGTTATTTTTCTGGGATTATTTATAGGCAAAGAAACAAAGGTAGGCTACAAATTATTTTTTAAGAGATGGTAGTAACAAAATATAAAATGGGAAAAAGATTAATAATAGTTAATTTATTTAAAAATTACTGATTTTCAGTGAACATGAGAATATGTCTAATCTCACTAATAAATCTATTTAAAGATAAAACATGCCATTTTTGCATACAAAATATATCAAGGTTAAACAAAAATAATAACCTTATATTAATAAATATATTAGGAAATGGGCACTAAATACTGCTGGTGAAAATTTAAATTGATACAACTTTTCTAGTGGCTATTTTAGCAACATGTTTCAAAAGCCTTAAAACATGCATATGCTTTGGCCCCACATTCTACTTCTAGGAACTTATTCTCGGAATATAATCGTGGATATGAACATAAATAAGCTATAAACATGTTACATAATTTTCAGTAATGAAAAACCAAAAACCTAAACAGATAATTTGTTAAAGTTTGTTTCACATAATCAACCTTCACTATATGATGATTAAAATATAACCATATGGAAAAATACATCAAAATAATAGAATACTATGCATCTGTTAAGAAATGAGGAAGTTCTAAAGATATGAAAATAGAATGATTTACAGTATATATGGCTAACAAAAATATGTGAAGAAATGTATGGCATATTATCATTTCTGTTAAAAAGGAGAAAAAAGAATGCATCTACATATTTGTTTCATTAAGCATATACCATCTCTGGAAGGGTATATAAGGAATTCCTTTGGGAAAAATATCCAGTGACAGGGTAGGAAGGAGAGACGTCAGTGTATATTCTTCTGTACCTCTGAATTTTGAATTGTGAATTTTTGCAAGTAAAATAATGTCCTAGAATATTAAATGTCATGGGAAGGAGTTCTCCTTTCAATTAGGCTGAGTAGCTCCTATTAGACCAATCCTCCCTCAGATAACTATAAACTTGGGACAAAATACAGAAAACTACCTGAAGTCTCTTTACAGTGAACAAAAGCATGAAAATTCTGGAGGAGAAGTGACATCTGGAAAATGGAATGAAGCACACTTTGTACTGGCTTTAGACTGAAGGAAGGCCACAGTCAATGTTGTGCAATAATGTACAGTTAATTATAGAAACCTTGGTTTTTCTGGCCTGAAGAACAAGAGATCAAGCACAGGTACTAGAAAGTAAAGGGGGAATCCGATTAAGGAGAGAGTTAGAGAGAGGAACCTCCCAATTCTCTGTAAAAAATCTCTGCCCAAATCTCCATCAGATTTGTGAATCAGACCATGAGAGCTCAGCAAAAGATAAAATAACTGAACTGAAATTTGAGCTGCCAAACAGAAGGCAGGTTTCGCAGGTTAAGTGCAACCAATTGTCTGCTAAATCAAGTTATTTCTTCTTACATAAATTTGGTGGTTTGTGGCTTTGAAGGAATTGGCTCATCTCTTCTGTTATTGAATACACTTAAGAGCAGTTTGCAGTGTTCACCTATTAGCTACCTAATGTTGGTGAGGTTTAGAGTGATATTTCTTTTTCTGACGTGTAAGTTGTGTCTTCTCCCTTTTTTTCCTTGTCAAACTGTCTAGAGTATGTCAATTTTATTGATCTTCTCAAAGAACCAATGTTTAGTTTTGTTAGTTTTCTCCACTGATTTTTATCTTGAATTTTATTGATTTCTGCTCTTATCTTTATTATTTCCTTTCTTTTCCTGGCTTGGGAGTTATTTTGTTCTTTTTTTCTTAAAGGTGAAAGTTTATATGGTTGATTTGAGACCTTTCTTATTGTCTACTGTAAGCATTTAATGCTATTTCCCTTCAAACACTTATTTTGCTGTATCCCATAAACTGTGGGATATTGTCATTTCATTCCACTCAAAATAGTCTCTAATTTTCTTTCAGACTTCTTTTTTGACCCATAGATTAAAAGTGTGTTGTGCAGTTTTTATATAGTAGGGATTTTTCAGAATACCCATTTAAAATAGATTTTGAATTTCATTAGTGACACTGACCATACTTTGTTATGTCTTTTCTTTTTTTTTCTAATTTTTTTGGTATCATTAATCTACAGTTATATGTACAATATTATGGTTATTAAACTACCCACTTCATCAGGTCCCCCCCACCAACTCCATTACAGTCACTGTCCATAAGCGTAGTAGGATGTTACAGAATCAGTAATAGTCTTCTGTGAGTTTGTATAGCCCTCCCCGCGCCCCCCAACATTACGTCTGCTAATCGTAATGTCCCTTTTTCCCCCTTGTCACTCCCTTCCCGCCCATCCTCCCCAGTCCCTTTCCCTTTGGTAACTATTAGTCCATTCTTGGGTTCTGTGAGTCCGCTGCTGTTTTGTTCCTTCAGTTTTTTTCTTTGTTCTTATACTCCACATATGAGTGAAATCATATGATACTTGTCTATTTCCGCCTGGCTTATTTCGCTCAGCATAATACCCTCTAGCTCCATCCATGTTGTTGCAAATGGTAGGATTTGTTTTCTTCTTATGGCCGAATAATATTCCATTGTGTATATGTACCACTTCTTCTTTATCCATTCATCTACTGATAGACACTTAGGTTGCTTCCATTTCTTGGCTATTGTAAATACTGCAACAAACATAAGGGTGTATATGCCTTTTTCAAATTGGGCTGCAGCATTGTTAGGGTAAATTCCTAGGAGTGGGATTCCTGGGTCAAATGGTATTTCTATTTTGAGTTTTTTGAGGAACCTCCATACTGCTTTCCACAATGGTTGAACTAATTTGCATTCCCACCAGCAGTGTAGGAGGGTTCCCTTTTCTCCACATCCTCGCCAACATTTGTTGTTGTTTGTGTTTTGGATGTTGGCCATCCTCACTGGTGTGAGGTGATATCTCATTGTGGTTTTAATCTGCATTTCTCTGATGATTAGCGATGTAGAGCATCTTTTCATGTGCCTGTTGGCCATCTGAATTTCTTCTTTGGAGAAGTGTCTATTCATGTCCTCTGCCCATTTCTTAATTGGATTATTTGATTTTTGTTTGTTGAGGTGAATGAGTTCTTTATATATTTTGGATGTCAACCCCTTATTGGATACGTCATTTATGAATATATTATCCCATATTGTAGGATGTCTTTTTGTTCTACTGATGGTGTCCTTTGCTGTACAGAAGCTTTTCAGCTTGATATAGTCCCACTTGTTCATTTTTGCTTTCGTTTCCCTTGCCCGCGGAGATATGTTCATGAAGAAGTCGCTCATGTTTATGTCCAAGAGATTTTTGCCTATGTTTTTTTCTAAGGGTTTTATGGTTTCATGATGTACATTCAGCTCTTTGATCCATTTTGACTTTACTTTTGTGTCTGGGGTTAGACAGTAGTCCAGTTTCATTCTCTTACATGTAGTTGTCCAGTTTTGCCAACATCAGCTGTTGAAGAGGCTATCATCTCCCCACTGTACATCCAAGGCTCCTTTATCATGTATTAATAGACTGTATATGTTTGGGTTAATATTTGGATTTCCTATTCTGTTCCACTGGTCTATGGGTCTGTTTTTGTGCCAGCACGAAATTGTCTTGATTACTGTGGCTTTGTAGTAGAGCTGGAAGTCAGGGAGCGTAATTCCCCATTTTATTCTTCCTTCTCAGGATTGCTTTGGCTATTCGAGGTCTTTTGTGGTTCCATATGAATTTTAGAATTATTTGTACCAGTTCATTGAAGAAAGCACTTGGTATTATGATAGGGATTGCATTGAATCTGTAGATTGCTTTAGGTAGTATAGATATTTTGACAATATTTATATTCTTCCTAGCCAAGACCATGGGATGAATTTCCATTTGTTAGTGTCCTCCTTAATTTCTCTTAGGAGTGTCTTGTAGTTTTGAGGGTATAGGTCTTTCACTTCCTTCATTAGGTTTATTCCTAGGTATTTTATTCTTTTTGATGCAATTGTGAATGGAATTGTTTTCCTGATTTCTCTTTCTGTTAGCTCATCGGTTGTGTATAGGAAAGCAACAGATTTCTTGTGTTAATTTTGTACCAGCAACTTTGTTGAATTCAGATATTAGCTCTAATAGTTTTGGAGTGGAGTCTTTAGGGTATTTTATGTACAATATCATGTCATCTGCAAATAGTGACAATTTGACTTTTTCTTTACCAATATGGATGCCTTGTATTTCTTTGTTTTGTCTGATTGCTGTGGCTAGGACCTCCAGTACTATGTTGAATAACAGTGGGGAGAGTGGGCATCCCTGTCTTGTTCCCAACCTTAGATGAAAAGCTTTCACCTTCTCACTGTTAAGTATGATGTTAGCTGTGGGTTTGTCATATATGGCCTTTATGATGTTGAGGTACTTGCCCTCTATACCTATTTTGTTGAGAGTTTTTATCATGAATGGATGTTGAATTTTGTCAAATGCTTTTTCAGCATCTATGGAGATGATCATGTGGTTTTTGTTCTACTTTTTGTTGATGTGGTGGATGATGTTGATGGATCTTTGAGTGTTGTACCATCCTTGCATCCCTGAGATGAATCCCACTTGATCATGGTGTATGATCCCTGTTGATGTAGTTTTGAGTTCCGTTTGCTAATATTTTGAGCATTTCTGCATCTACGTTCATCAGGGATATTGGTCTGTAATTTTCTTTTTTGGTGAGGTCTTTGTCTGGTTTTGGTATTAGAGTGATGCTGGCTTCATAGAATGAGTTTGGAAGTATTCCCTCCTCTTCTATTTTTTGGAAAACTTTAAGGAGAATGGGTATTATGTCTTCCCTATATGTCTGATAAAATTCAGTGGTGAATCCATCTGCCCCAGGGGTTTTGTTCTTGGGTAGTTTTTGGATTACCGATTCAATTTTGTTGCTGGTGATTGGTCTGTTTAGTTTTTCTGTTTCTTGCTTGGTCAGTCTTGGAAGGTTGTATTTTTCTAAGAAGTTGTCCATTTCTTCTATGTTTTCCAGCTTGCTAGCATATAGATTCTCATAATATTCTCTTATAATTCTTTGTATTTCTGTGGTGTCTGTCGTTATTTTTCCTTTCTCATTTCTGATTCTGTTTATGTGTGTAAATTCTCTTTTTCTCTTAATGAGTCTGGCTAGGGGTTTATCTATTTTGTTTATTTTTTCAAAGAACCAGCTCTTGGTTTCATTGATTTTTTTTCTATTGTTTTATTCTTCTCAATTTTATTTATTTCTTCTCTGATCTTTATTATGTCCCTCCTTTTGGTGACTTTGGGCCTCATTTGTTCTTCTTTTTCCAATTTCAGTAATTGTGTCTTTATTCATTTGGGAATGTTCTTCCTTCTTTAAATAGGGCTGAATTGCAATATACTTTCCTCTTAGAACTGCCTTTGCTGTGTCCCACAGAAGTTGTGGCTTTGTGTTGTTGTTGTCATTAGTCTCCATATATTCTTTGATTTCTGTTTTGATTTGGTCGTTAACCCATTGATTATTTCGGAGCATGTTGTTAAGCCTCCATGTGTTTGTGAGCCTTTTTTGTTTTCTTTGTACAATTTGTTTCTAGTTTTATACCTTTGTGATCTGAGAAGGTCATTGGTAGAATTTCAATCTTTCTGAATTCACTGAGGCTCTTTTTTTGGCCTAGTATGTGGTCTATTCTGGAAAATGTTCCATGTGCACTTGAGAAGAATGTGTACCCTGCTGCTTGTGGGTGTAGAGTTCTATAGATGTCTGTTAGGTCCATCTGTTCTAGTGTGTTGTTCAGTGCCTCTGTGTCCTTACTTATTTTCTGTCTGGTTGACCTGTCATTTGGAGTAAGTCGTGTGTTGAAGTCTCCTAGAATGCACTGCATTCTATTTCCTCCTGTAATTCTGTTAGTATTTGTTTCACATATGTCGGTGTTCCTGTGTTGGGTGCATATATATTTATAATGGTTATATCCTCTTGTTGGACTGACCCCTTTATCATTATGTAATGTCCTTCTTTCTTTGTTTTGAAGTCTATTTATTCTGATAGAAGTACTGCAACACCTGCTTTTTTCTCCCTATTGTTTGCATGAAATATCTTTTTCCATCCCTTCACTTTTAGTCTGTGTATGTATTTGGGTTTGAAGAAGAGTCTCTTTAAAGCAGCATATAGATGGGTCTTGCTTTTTATCCATTCTATTGCTCTGTGTCTTTTGATTGGTGCATTCAGTCCATTTACATTTAGGGTGATTATCAATAGATAGGTACTTATTGCCACTGCAGGCTTTGGATTCATGGTTACCAAAGGTTCGGGGTAGCTTCTTCACTATCTAACCGTCTAAGTTACCTGTCTTATTAAGCTATTATAGACATAGTCTGATGATTCTTTATTTCTCTCCCTTCTTATTCTTCCTCCTCCATTCTTTATTTGTTAGGTGTTTTATTCTGTACTCTTTTGTGTTTCCTTTGACTGCTTTTGTGGATAGTTGATTTTATTTTTTGCCTTTAGTTAGTATTTGGTTGGTCTGCTTTCTTTGCTATGATTTTATTTTCTCTGGTGACATCTATTTAGCCAAAGGAGTGCTTCCATCTAGAGCAGTCCCTTTAAAATATCCTGTAGAGGTGGTTTGTGGGAGGCATATTCCCTCAACTTTTGCTTCTCTTGGAATTGTTTAATACCTCCTTCAAATTTAAATGACAATTGTGCTGTATACAGTATTTTTGGTTCAAGGCTTTTCTGTTTCAGTGCATTAAATATATCATGCCATTTTCTTCTGGCCTGTAAGGTTTCTGTTGAGAAGTCTGATGATAGCCTGATGGGATTTCCTTTGTAGGTGATCTTTTTTCTCTCTCTGGCTGCCTTTAATACTCTGTCCTTGTCCTTGATCTTTGCCATTTTAGTTATTATACGTCTTGGGTGTTTTCCTCCTTGGTCCCTTGTGTTGTGAGATCTGTGGTCTTCCATGGTCTGAGAGATTATTTCCTTCCCCAGCTTGGGGAAGTTTTCAGCAATTATTTCTTCAAAGACATTTTCTATCCCTTTTTCTCTCTCTTCTTCTTCTGGTACTCCTATAATGCGAATATTGTTACATTTGGATTGGTCACGCAGTTCTCTTAATATTCTTTCATTCCTAGAGATCCTTTTATGTCTCTCTGCCTCAGCTTCTCTGTATTCCTGTTCTCTGATTTCTATTCCATTAACAGTCTCTTGCATCTCGTCCAATCTGCTGCTAAGCCCGTTGATCGCTTGTCTCATTTCTGCATTGTCTTTCCTCACTTCCCTCACTTCCTCCCTTAGCTCTTCCATATTTCTCTGTAGATCCATCAGTATGGTTATGACTTTTATTCTGAATTCTTTTCCAGGAAGATTGTACATGTCCATCCCATCAGGCTCGCTCTCTGGGTTTGTCTGGCTAAGCTTTGTTTGTACCATATTCCTCTGTCTTTTCATGGTGATAGAAGTGGTCTCTGGTAAGTGCTATATGTGTCAGCTGGGCTCTTTAAGAGTTTTAAAAAGAAAAAAAAACACCCGCTGCGAGTAGATTCTGTGAGGATGCTCTAGGTGGCACTGCTGCTCCACTCTTCCCTTCTGCTGGACCCTTTGTGGTGCCATCTGTGGGAAGCCTTGGCGTGGATCCTTTGCGCGGCCGCCGGCCAAGGTGTCTGAAATTCCCCAGGACTCCCAGCCTGCTGGGCTGAGTGCACTGGGATGATTTTGTTACGCTGTTGGGCCCTTGTCTCTTTAAGACTTTAAAGAAAAAAAAGTACACGCTTTTCTTTTGTCCTCGGGAGCTGGCTGAGAGGACCCAGCTGCGCCATCCCTCTCAGATTCTGCACCCTCTGTCTCTCCAATCTCCCATACACCGCTTGATGTGTGTCAGTGCTCCCAGCGCAGATCAACAGGGCTGGTTATCTGGCGGGCCTGTGGCTCCACTCCCTCCTTGCTCTGAATCCTTTCCTCCCGCCGGTGCGCTGGGGTGGGGGAGCACTCGGGTCCCGCCAGGTCGCGGCCCCGTATCCTACCCGCTTCGTGAGGTGTTGAGTTCCCGCAGGTGCAGCTCTAGCCCAGCTGTTGTACTGTATCTTCTGGTCTCTCTTTTAGGAATAGTTGTATTTGTTGCATTTTCCTAAATACATATGGTTTTGGGAGGAGATTTCCACTACCGTGTTCACGCTGTCATCTTTCCAGAAGTCTGTTATGTCTCTTTTAAATTTGTTAAGATTTTTTTATGACTCAGGATATGTTCACCTTGGTGTTTGTTCCATATGCACTTGAAAGAATGTACATTCCCCAACATCCAAAGGGCAAGAAACAACAAAGGATGGTGAGGATGCAGAAAAAGGGGAACCCTCTTACACTGTTGGTGGAACTGTAAATTAGTTCAACCATTGTTGAAAGCAATATGGATATTCCCCAAAACACTAAAAATAGACATACCACTTGACCCAGGAATTCGACTCCTAGGGATTTATCCAAAGAAAAGATCCCTGATTCAAAAAGACATATGCACCCCTATGTTTATCGCAGCACTTTTTACAATAGCCAAGATATGGAAGCAACCTAAGTGTCCATCAGTAGATGAATGGATAAAGAAGAGGTGGTACATATACACAACGGAATACTATTCAGCCATGAGAAGAAAACAAATCCTACCATTTGCAACAACATGGATGGAGCTGGAGGGTATTATGCTCAGTGAAATAAGCCAGGCAGAGAAGGACAAGTATCAAATGATTTCACTCCTTTGTGGAATATAACAACAAAGCAAAACTGAAGGAACAAAACAGCAGGAGACTCACAGACTCCAAGAAGGGATAAGCGGTTACCAAAGGACAGGGGTTTGGGGAGGTGGGTTGGGAGAGAGAAGGGGATTAAGGGGCATTATAATTAGCACACACAATATAGATAGATCATGGGAAAGGCAGTATAGCATGGAGAAGACAAGCAATGACTATAGCATCTTACTACACTGATGGACAGTGACTGCAACGGGGTTACGGTGGGGACTTGATAATATGGGTGAATGTTGGAACCACAAAGTTGCTCATGTGAAACCTTCATAAGATTGTATGTCAATGATACCTTGATTAAAAGAAAAAAAGAATGTACATTCCATTGTTGGGTGGAGTATTTTACAAATATAAATTAGATTCAGTGGTTGATGGAATTGTTTAGTTATTTTATAGCCTTGTGGATATTTTGTCTGCTGATTCTTCTGAAGACTGGAAGAGAAGTAGTGTAGTCTCCAACAATTATTGTGGAATTGTCTATTTCTACTTTCCGTTCTTTCAGTTCTTCATGTATTTTTAAGCTTTGCTGTTAGGTGCATATAATATTTACTATGGTGATGTAATAATCCTAAAATGACACTCTTCTGATTATGTAATGTCCTTCTTTCTCCCTGGTAATCCACCTTAATCTAAAGTCTACTTCATCTAATAGTTATATAGCCAATCCAATGTTACTAAATACTTTTAAAGGCTAAGTAACAATCTACCAAGAACTTCTACATAATAGGAAACATGTAAAACGCTATTTAATTCTCAATGAACTTATAGTAGTTGTACTTCTGTGTAGTTAGTAATATATCATATTGAATAAAAATTGCATTTCTCTTCTATACTGTAAAAAGTTACAGTAATGTAAAGAGGACTTCTGCCTCCAACCATGAAGGAACAGTTGGGTCCAGAATAACCATCCTACTATAAACAAACAGAAAACTGGACAAAATACATACAACTGTTTCTGGACATCAGACATCAGCTAGTGTAGGATTATGATCCCTGAGAGAAGGGACACAAACAAGGTAAACCCCATCATTGTGTTGACTCCAGCAGCTCCGTGTTGTTGGAGGCAATTTCCAGACCACAGCGCAGGGAAGGGGCACCCAGACATAGCCCAAAGATCACTCTAAGTTGAGGAAACAGAGATCAAAGTTCAAGGAGGCCAAGGTGGCTAGAATTTGCAGAGCAGAGCACCAGAGGAAAGAGCTACCCAATAAAAAGTTCTAGAAATCTGTAAAATGGTTCCCTGGAGCTTTTGACTAAATAGCGATTTGCACACACACACAGGATAAAACTCCACAAAGCTAAAAAAATAGAAAACAAAAAACAAATTTTAAGAAAAGAGCAATCACTAGAACTACAGCTTTAAGAAATTCATAAAGCTAACACAGGGCTGACGATCTTTTGCAATTCTACTAGTTGGTGTAGGGAGATCTCGTTTAATACACAAGGCATTCAGGGTAAATGCTCTCTGTGTCAAAGAGAGGATTCTGGACCAGATATAAGCCATAGAGTCTAGTTTCAAAACCCATCAGAATGTAGTAGGTGTCTAGGTGAAAGACCTATTTGGGGAGCAGGAACTGAACTATTTACCAAGATTACAAACGTGAAAAGAACATCACATCCTTTAGTAGTGGGACTAAACTAGCCCAAGAGTAAAAGCTATCCTAGAGCTACTAGAAAAGCTTAAAAACAGGCATAAATGAAATTGTTCCCTAGATATATTGACTAACTGATAAAACAAAGTCCAACCCTCTTTAAAGGAATAAAACAAAATCCAGCACCCCAAAATTAAAATCTACATCCTCCATCATCCAATTAAAAATTAATAGACACATGAATAAACAAGAAAATGTGACCCAAAACCAGAGGAAAATCTTATCAAAAGCAACATACCCAGCAGTTGTGGAGATAATGGAGTTAGCAGACAAGGATGCTAAAACAGCTATATGCTCTGATATGCTCAAGTGTTAAAAAAAAAAAGCATGAAGGTAATGAAAAGAGAAATGGGATACATACAAAAGGAACCAAATGGAAAATATAGAGAAGAAAAATGTAATATCCAAAATGAAAATATCACTAGATGAGATTAACAGCAGATTAGTTAGTGTAGAAGAAAAGATCAGTAAACTTGAGGACATAACAATAGAAACTATCCAGATAAAAGTAGAAACTACATTCTTTCATCTGAATGCCAATATAACTTAAATGTTTTCAATGACAGTAACATGTAGACTCATTATAGCAGACTTCTCATTTGGATGGGAAATTTGAGTAAAATCTGAATATTTGCCATATCAAATATCTGTTAGTCCTGAATTTCACAGGACCAACTGCTTGTACCGGGAGAGTGCAGACACGGCAGAACACAACCAGAATACAGGAGAAAAAGAAGTTATTTATTAGCAGTAAGACCACCTGCACAGGGGCTGCCAGCGATAGATCGACTAACAGCAGCCTCAAGAGTTTGGTTAAGATTTTTATATTCTCTGAACTTCCTTTTGGCTAACTGTCCTAGTTTCGCTTGGTTGCCTGAGACTAGTTTCTAGGTCAGTTGCTTTTTCCCGGCTAGTTTGCACCAGTTTGAAATAACAATTCTTTCAATAAAACAGTTTTGCAATAACAAGATATGGCTGTCGGCCACTTCTACTGAGGCGAGCACTAATACAGAAGCAGAAATGGCAAGTTAATTTTTAGCCCTCACAATATCCACATAGTGGGTGTAGAGACACAGGTATACTGGGATCCTTTGTAGTTTACTGGTTCCAAACCAGTGTGTGTTTCTCAGCACAACACAAGCCCAGTCTGAGTCTACAAAATACAAGTAGCGCAGAGTTCAATCTCTCACAAGAGACTGTACTGATCCATAGTCTAGGAGAGCAGACAGCTAGTTCCAGGCTGGGACTCTGGGCAGGGGGCATTTTTACATGTTTGTAATCTGGGTAAATAGTTCAGTTCCTGCTCCCCAAATACGTCTTTCATCTAGACACCGACACTCTCATGGATTTTAAAACTAGACTCTAAGGCTTGTATCTGGTCCAGAATCCTCCCTTCGACACAGAGAGGAGGAGGACTGAGTGGGGAAGAAACACCCCATATCTTGTTAATACTGTGGGTTATCTTCATTTTTAGTACCTGGTGATTTCCTCTTCCTGTGTTAAAACCTTGCTATATATGTCCTTAATGTTTAAATATTTTATTCAACATTTCTGGAGTTTGGGAATGGAAATAGGAATTCTTATGTCTTAACCAGTTTGTCTTCTCAATCAGTTCTAGATATAACTTCTGTAGTTAGAAAATACTATTATATAACAAGAGTACTATAAAAAGATTAATAAAGCAGCAGCAGCAATAGTCAAAGAAGGTGGTTTCCACGTTCCAATGAATTCTGAGAAGAAAAGTAATCCCAATTTGGTTTTAAGAATATCAGTATGACACCCCTATGTTTATCGCAGCACTATTTACAATGGCCAAGAAATGGAAGCAACCTAAGTGTCCATCAGTAGATGAATGGATAAAGAAGACGTAGTATATATACACAATGGAATATTATTCAGCCATAGAAGAAAACAAATCTTATCATTTGCAACAACATGGATGGAGCTAGAGGGTACTATGCTCAGTGAAATAAGCCAGGTGGAGAAAGATAAGTATCAAATGATTTCACTCATCTGTGGAGTATAAGAACAAAGAAAAAACTGAAGGAACAAAACAGCAGCAGATTCACAGAACCCAAGAATGGGCTAACAGTTGCCAAAGGGAAAGGGACTGGGGAGGGATAAGGGGAATAAGGGGCATTACGATTAGCACACATAAGAGCGGGCACGGGGAAAGCAGTATAGCACAGAAAGTAGTGACTCTATAGCATCTTACTACACTGATGGACAGTGACTGTAATGGCGTATGTGGTGAGGACTTGAGAATGGGGGGAATCTAGGAACCACAATGTTGCTCATGTGATCGTATATTAATGATAAAAATTAAAAAAAAAGAGTATCAGTAAGGAATGAAAAAAGGGTCTGAGGATTATGAATCTGAACTTTTCCTTTAAAAAGACTCTTACTCTCTCATAATTATATACTCAACTCACTGAAAAAACAGCCTACAATATCACAATATTTTCAGTTTTAATAAAATTCTACCTTTACTAAAAATAATTCCTTTAAGAAAAGATTTTATCATACCCATGTTATACATACACATTTTCATTCTAATGTTATTAAATAAAATTACCTTTATGTTTATTCAGAAGCTTGTAGCCTTCACAGTATCTGCCAGGTAAAATCATCATCTTGGTTGTGTCAAGATAAGAGTATGTTGCAGCAAAATCAAACTCCTTTTTACCATCCCACCAACCTTTCTGCTTAGCATAATTTCTCATATCTGGATGTTCCCGATCAATCTTGGTTGTTATAGAAAGCTGATTAGAAATATTACGAACTCCCTCTGTTTTGAAAAAAGAGGAGAGGGAGAAGAAAAGTCATATTTAACATGATATATCTATTGGTACATTATTACTCTTAATCACTAGTTTATTTACATAATCACATTTAAGTGTAAATATACACTTCTAAATTTGTAGCATGTGCATCTATTACATACTCAAAAAGATAAATGAATTACTTTTTAAAATTGAACTTTTTATTTTGAGATACTGTAGATTTACATGCAGTAATAAGAAATAATGAAGATCCTGTGTACCCTCTACACAGTTTTGTCCAATGGTAACATCTGGTATAATAACACAACCAAACTACTGGTGTTGATACAGTTAAAATATAGAATATTTCCATTATCACAAGCATCATTCATGTAGCCCTTTTACAGCCACATCCACTACCACCCCTTCATTGAGCCCAGCCAACCACTAGTCTATTATCCATTTTTATAATGTTATTTCAAGAATATTATATAAATGGAATCATACAGAACACAACCTTTTCACTTTTTTTTTCCTAAGTATAATTCTCTAAAGATATATCCTGGTTATAGTATGTATCAACAGTTCGTTTGTTTTTTATTGCTGAGTACTATTCCATGGTGTACCACCACTTGTTTAATCATTCACAAGTTAAAGGACATCTGAGTTGTTTCCAGTTTTTTAGCTATTATGGAAAAACCTGCAATAAAAATATTCATGTATGGGTTTTTGTGTGAATGTAAGTTTTATTTCTCTGGAATAAATGCACAAGATTGCAGTTGCTGGATTATATGGTCATTGCATTTTTTTTTTTAACTGCCAAACTGTTTCCAGAGTGGTTGTTTGGACATTCATACTAGCAATGTATTGGTTGCTAGTATGCTCCACATTCTCTCCAGCACTTGGTAGTGTCATTTAAAAAGATTTAGCCATTCTGATAGATGTATAGTGATATCTTCTTGTAGGTTTAGTTTGCATTTTCTTCATGGCTAATGATGTTGAACATCGTTTCATGTTTTTTTCGACATATGTATATCCCTTTCGGTGAAATATCTCTTCATGTCTTTTGTGCATTTGTCTAGTTGAGTTTTGAGAGTTCTTTGTATGTTCTAGATATCAGTCTTTTGTATGAATTACTTAAAAAAAAAAGTCACATGTAAGTTTAGAATGGACAGGCTTCCAAAAATATGGTACCGTATTATAACAAAATTTTAAACTAAAATACAAAATAGAAGAAACAATAAAAGCCTCTTCTAAAGATATCACTGTAAGTGAAATAGATCATGATAAATGAAAATTGATAATATTTTAAAGCAGATTTAGAATAACAGCCTGCCAAGTAGAAATCAATTAAAGTACTCTAATAAAGTCATACTTGGGATATTCTCACTACAAAAACTAGACTTAAGTCATTATAGAATCAAAGACAAAGAAGAATTTTCCATCTAATCGATAATTCTCTACACTTTAAGTATTTAGTTCTTGGGCTCATTTAGAGAAATCAATTGGCAAAGTTAATCTACAACTGGCTAATTAGACTCAGTGAAGGCATTCATTTTTGATGGCTAGGTGGGGCTATCTCTTTCAAAAGAATACATGTATTCATTTCTTTCTTACACTTCATAAAATAAAAAGTGCTTAGTGATACACTCAGGCCAATTATTACAATAAGAAAAACAGCTTAAATTTAATTTTATGTATTAATAAACATACAGGCAATAGCAAAAATGGAGAGCTACATGTAAGAAAATGAAACTGGATTATTGTCTAGCCCCATACACAAAAGTAAACTCAAAATGGATCAAAGACCTGAATGTAAGTCATGAAACCATAAAACTCTTAGAAGAAAACATAGGCAAAAATCTCTTGGACATAAACATGAGCAACTTTTTCCTGAACGCATCTCCTTGGGCAAGGGAAACAAAAGCAAAAATGAACAAATGGGACTACATCAAACTAAAAAGCTTCTGTACAGCAAAGGGCACCATCAGTAGAACAAAAAGCCATCCTACAGTATGGGAGAATATATTTGTAAATGACATATCCAACAAGGGCTTAACATTCAAAATATATAAAGAACTCACACACCTCAACACCCAAAAACCAAATAACCCAATTAAAAATGGGAGGAGGACCTGAATAGACACTTCTCCAAAGAAGAAATTCCGATCGCCAACAGGCACATGAAAAGATGCTCCACATTGCTAATTATCAGGGAAATGCAAATTAAAACCACAATGAGATATCACCTCACACCAGTGAGGACGGCCAACATCAAAAAGACTAGGCAGCCAACATCAGAAAGACTAGGAACAACAAATGCTGGTGAGGATGTGAAGAAAGGGGAACCCTCCTACACTGCTAGTGGGAATGTAAATTGATTCAATTGTTGTGGAAGGCAATATGGAGGTTCCTCAAAAAACAAAAAATAGAAATACCATTTGACCCAGGAATTCCACTCCTAGGAATTTACCCAAAGAAAGCAAGATCTCAGATTCTAAAAGACATATGCACCCCTATGTTTATCACAGCACTATTTTGGATGTGCCACAATAGCCAAGAAATGGAAGCAACCTAAGTGTCCATCAGTAGAGGAATGGATAAAGAAGAAGTGGTACATATACACAATGGAATATTATTCAGCCATAAGAAGAAAACAAATCCTACCATTTGCAACAACAGGGATGGAGCTAGAGGGTATTATGCTCAGTGAAATAAGCCAGGCGGAGAAAGACAAATACCAAATGATTTCCCTCATCTGTGGAGTATAAGAACAAAGCAAAACTGAAGGAACAAAACAGCAGCAGACTCACAGACTCCAAGAAGGAACTAGTGGTTACCAAAGGGGATGGGTGGGGGAAGGAGAAGGGGATTGAGGGATATTATGATTGGTACACATGGTGTGTGTGTGGGGGGGGTCATGGGGAAGACAGTGTAGCACAGAGAAGACAAGTAGTGACCCTGTGGCATCTTACTATGCTGATGGACAGTGACTTTAATGGGGTATGGGGGGGACTTGATAATATGGGTGAATGTAGTAACCACAATGTTTTTTTTTAATATAATTTATTTTATTATCATTAATTTACAATTACATGTGCAATATTACGATTATTAAACTACCCCTTCATCAGGTCCCCCCACCAACCCCATTACAGTCACTGTCCATCAGCGTAGTGAGATGCTATAGAATCACTACTTGTCTTCTCTGAGTTGTACTGCCCTCCCAACCACAATGTTTTTCATGTGAAACCTTCGTAAGAGTGTATATTAGTGATACCTTAACAAAAAAAAAGATTAACATACAGGCAAAATACAAAATAAAATGTCCATCAAAATAACTGACAATGACCTGTTTTGAAAAACAGCATGTAAATCCTCCAAAGCTGAGGGCTACCTTCATGAAGACTTTCTGAACTTCTCTAGCTCACAATGACTTTTTCTTTCTCTAAGTGTTCACAGCATCTCTGTGTCTGTATCATTCATGCACCATTTAATATTTTTACATGCACACCTTATATCCCCCATAAAACTAGGAGATCCAGGAGTAAGTACTCAAAAGGTACAAGATCATGCTTGAGCACAAGGCTGTACTCTTGTGAAAGAGTATGGAGCTGAGAGTCAGGATGGAAAGATTTAAATTCTTTCACTCACTTCCTTGAGTAAATCACTTCAGTAAATCGCTGGATTCTTCACTTGAAAAATGAAAGGAATATATGATCACAAAGAAACCATGAAAAAGAAAAGCATTCTAAAACACATTGTGTCATTTACTCAAAGATATCAAATTTTTATGCTTTACTATTTTATCAATATATTCTTTACAACCACTAACCCACAGACACCAATCCCCAAAAACACTCCCCTTTCCTCGACTCCATACCCACACGTGATAAAATTTTGTAGTTCAGCCCCAAGTTTAAAGAGGAAACAATGGTAAGGGGTGATTAAAAAGTGAAAAAGTACTATAAAACAGCCAAGAGCTGCTGCACAGAAAATACATACAAGTTATATGAAATTAATATCATACAAATGAAAAGAGATAATGCCTTTTTGTCTTTTTCAATAAAACTCTTTATAGTGCTTTTTCACTGTTATGCTCTTTCAAATTTTTTCATTTCCCCTACAGTTCAACATTCCTTTGCACTGGATTATAAATCATGAAAAACAATTAATTCAGTGTGTGCAATTAAGGTGGTATTTTATTAATTGTATAGCAAATTAAATCATGAAAAGTTGTCCATACCTTGGACTTTTTCTGCTGCCCAGTACTTCCCAGCAGTTTCCAGAATCCAGGCTTCATTCCTGTCAGCTATCAGGAAACTGTTGTGATAGCTAAATTCCATCCTACCCTCTGAACAATTTCCACCCTGGCCATATTTTTCTAACAAATCAACAATGACACTGAGGGCTTTTTCAGCTGTATCAGCTCTTTCAAGGCCAAGTCTAGAATAAAAACATTAAAGTTCTCAGATTAAAATAAATTTCCATTATTTTTTAAACCATTCCATGCACATGAGAATTTGTTTATATTCAAACTTAAAGTTCTTTCAAATTAACAGATAAACTGAAATCCAACTTCTAAACTATTCCCTTTGAAGTCAGTTTAGAATCATGAAAAGAAAGTTTCTGGAGTCAAACTGATCAATGTTCAAATTCCAAGTTAGTGATTTGTTGGCAAGCTGCTTTACCTCTGTACGCTAGGTATCTCATCTGTAAAATGAGGATAATAATACATACCCCATAAGGTTACTTTGAGAATTAGTTAAGGTCTGATAAAACATGTAAGGTACCTCCAATGAAAAATAATTTTTAACTTCTTCCCTTCTCCCAGTTAATGATATTTGAGTCTTGAAATTGCATGCCTGTACTAGGAAGCATTTTTAACACAAACTATAAAAGTATCAACAGTAAAAAAAAAAAGAAGGAAAATAAAACATGTAAGAGTTACAACCTAAATTTAAAATTAGTTCTACAGTGCAAAAATAAAACAAAAAAAAAAATAACCTGACAAGGTCCATCCCCAGTAGCGCCTCTTTGTCAGAAACTTCTTCTCTTCCCCACACGGCTTCATTCCCAATGCAAACTCCATGCTCGTTGGCTCCCATTTCTGCCCCCCATAACCAAGCTGGGCGGCTAAGGACAGTAGCATATGTTTCAGGAACTTGATCAATTTCTATGTAAGTACACTATAAAGAAAGTCATAGCAACAACCATAAAAACAAAAAAGTAATCAAAGTCCAGAATCTTAAAAATCAATAAAAAGATATGACCTTATTTTCATAAATGAAAGTATAAATGAAGTTTACCAAACTGAAAATTCCAGTAAGAAAGGTACTACTCTTAAAACATTCAGAACTGACCCTAAAGCAATTATTCATTCAAATATTTGCTAAAGCAACTCCTAGTATAAAGCACTCTGCTATGAGATGTTAGTTACAACAATGAATCAGATACAACTCTTGCTTTCAAGAAACTAAGACTTATACATTAAGACACAACAAAATATGAATATAGGGCCATGAAGAAAAGTGAAGGTGAGGTGTTAATGGAAGCTCAGGAGGAGAGACGGTTTCTAGTTGTAAAATCTTGAAACTTTTCGTAGAGGAAGATGTGAGTTGAACCTTAGGGAAGCAGATCTCAATCTCAAGGTCCATTCAAATAATTAACAATTTTTCACTTTAAATTCTTGAAATTTTAACTTCTATAGTCTCTGCCAAATGGCTAGATAATGATAGAAAAAAATGTTTATAGCTAACAAAACACATACTTCACCTACCTTAAGATGTTCTGTCAGGTTATCATTAATTGCAGCAGGAAAATAAACTACTTCTTGTACTTCATCACACAGTCTATCTGAATTTTTTCCAAAAATAATCCTGTTATCAACTGTTGCTGGAGGCAATGCCACAAAAGTGTCACAGGAACAAGGTTCCATTTTTTTAACTAAAAATCATATAGAAGATTTAAAATAAAAAGAGAAAAATATTTTTAGTACAAATTTTAAAAGCTCTACTTAATCATCTCGATAGATGCCAAAAAGGCATTTGACAAAATTCAACATCCATTCATAATAAAAACTCTCAACAAAATGGGTATAGAGGGCAAGTACCTCAACATACTAAAGGCAACTTTTTCCTGAACGTCCCTCCTCGAGCAAGGAAAACAAAAGCAAAAATGAACAAATGGGACTACATCATGCTGAAAAGCTTCTGTACAGCAAAGGACACCCACAGCCAACATGATACTTAACAGCGAGAACTAAAAGCTTTTCCTTTAAGATCGGGAACAAGACAAGGATGCCCACTCTCCCCACTTCCATTCAATGTAGTTCTAGAGGTCCTAGCCACGGCAATCAGACAACACAAAGAAATAAAAGGCATCCAGATTGACAAGGAAGAACTCAAACTGTCCCTGTTTGCAGATGACATGATATTGTACATAAAAAAACCCTAAAGAATCCATTCCAAAACTACTAGATCTAATATCTGAATTCAGCAAAGTTGCAGGATACAAAATTAATACACAGAAATCTGTTGCATTCCTATACACAAACGATGAACTAGCAGAAAGAGAAATCAGGAAAACAATTTCATTCACAATTGCATCAAAATGAATAAAATACATAGGAATAAACCTAACCAAGAAAATGAAAGACCTATACTCTGAAAACTACAAGACACTCGTGAGAGAAATTAAAGAAGATACCAACAAATGGAAACACATCCCATGCTCACGGATAGGAAGAATTAATATTGTCAAACAGGCCATCCTGCCTAAAGCAATCTACATATTCAATGCAATCCCTATCAAAATACCTACTGCATTCTTCAATGAACTAGAGAACACAGTTCTAAAATTCATATGGACCCACAAAAGACCCCGAAAAGCCAAAGCAATCCTGAGAAGGAAGAATAAAATGGGATTATGCTCCCAACTTCAAGCTGTACTACAAAGCCACAGTAATCAAGACAATTTGGTACTGGCACAAGAACAGACCCATAGACCAATGGAACAGACTAGAGAGCCCAGATATAAACCCAAGCATATATGGTCAATTAATATATATGATAAAGGAGCCATGGATATACAATGGGGAAATGAAAGCCTCTTCAACAACTGGTGTTGGCAAAACTGGACAGCTACATGCAAGAGAATGAAACTGGATTACTGTGTAACCCCATATACAAAAGTAAACTAAAAATGGACCAAAAGCCTGAATGTAAGTCATGAAACCATAAAACTCTTAGAAGAAAACACAGGCAAAAATCTCTTAAATATAAACATGAGCAACTTTTTCCTGAACACATCTCCTTGAGCAAGGGAAACAAAAGCAAAAATGAACAAATGGGACTACTTCATGCCAAAAAGCTTCTGTACAGCAAAGTACACCATCAGCAGAACAAAAAGGCATCCTACAGTATGGGAGAATATATATGTAAATGACATATCCAATAAGGGGTTAACATCCAAAATATATAAAGAACTCAAATGCCTCAAGACCCAAAAAGCAAATAACCCTATTAAAAAATGGGTGGAGGATATGAACAGACACTTCTCCAAAGAAGAAATTCCGAGGGCCAACAGGCACATGAAAAGATGCTCCACATTGCTAATCATCAGAGAAATGCAAATTAAAACCATAATGAGATATCACCTCACACCAGTTAGGAGGGCCAACATAGAAAAGAATAGGAACAACAAATGCTGGCAAAGATGCGGAGAAAGGGGAACCCTCCTACACTGCTGGTGGGAATATAAACTAGTTCAACCATTGTGGAAGGCAGTATGGAGGTTCAACTCAAAATGGAAATACCATTTGACCCAGGAACTCCACTCCCACGAATTAACCCAAAGAAAACGACTTCTCAGAACCAAAAAGACATATGCACCCCTATGTTTATCACAGCACTATTTACAATAGCCAAGACATGGAAGCAACCTAAGTGTCTGTCAGTAGAAGAATGGATAAAGATGATGTGGTATATATACACAATGGAATACTATTCAGCCATAAGAAGAAAACAAATCCCACCATTTGCAACAACATGGAGGGAGCTAGAGGGTATTATGCTCAGTGAAATAAGCCAGGTGGAGAAAGACAAGTACCAAATGATTTCACTCATCTGTGAAGTATAAGACCAAAGCAAAAAATGAAGGAACAGTTTCTACTTCCGGGAAGATGGCGGTGTGAGCAGGGCGGCAGAAATCTCCTCCCAACACTATATTTATCTATGAAAACACAGAAAATACATCTATTCCTAAAAGAGAGACGAGAATACACAGGAAAGCGCACAGCATGCAGCTACACCCGAGAGGACTCGGCACCCCAAGAGGCGGGTAAGATACGGAGCCGCGACCCGGGGGGACCCGAGCCCTCCCCCACCCCAGCACACCGGCGGGAGGAGAGGATTCAGAGCCGGGAGGGAGTGGAAGTACACCCCGCGAAGTAGCCAGCCCCGGGGATCTGCGCGGGGAGTGCTGACCCACATTGCGCAGTGCAGCGGAGATTGGAGAGACAGAGGGGCAGGATCTGAGCAGGGAACGCCCAGGGTGCTTGCAGCCAGCTCCCGGGAAGGAAAAAAAAAAAGCGCGCACTTTCTTCAGCGGTCTTAAAGAGACAGGAGCCCAGCGGAGGAGCCGGATTGCCCCAGCACACTCAGCCCAGCAGACTGGGAGTCCTGGGGAGTTTCAGACGCCTTAGCTGGCGACTGAGGAAGCGTAGCCATACTTAACACTTCTAACTGAGATCAACAGCCTCCTATTCGTTCCCACCCCTGCTAGAGCGATAAAGGGCCCTGCGGAGCGGCACAGTCACAGCTGTGGAATAGTGGGGCAATAGCGCCACCTAGAGCATTCCCACAGAATCTACGTCCGGTGGGCATTTTTTGGGGGGGTTTTTTTGGGTTTTTTTGTTTTTTCTTTTCTTTCTTTTTTTTCTTTTTTTCTTTTTTTCTCTTTTTTTCCTTTTTTTCTTTTTTTCTCTTTTTTTTT
>JAVSCE010022394.1:0-197258 GCA_032199065.1 Smutsia gigantea | reverse complement strand
GCCCAGCCGCCCTGGCCCTGCTGAGGGTGGCACTGCCGCCTGCTCCTCGAGACTGCCTTCCGGGCACAGTGTCCCTGGGGGAGCAGCACGGGGTCACCAGGGTGGGGCTGCTTCCAGGGCGCACAGCTGCCATCACAGAAGGCAGAGGCTTGACCCTGAAGCCGAGGCTCAGGCCAGACAAAGGGAGTTGATGTCAACCAGCACGAGGCGGACCCCGATCTTTTCCTGGGTACTGGGCCCGAGGAGAGGCGGCCAGAGCGTGACCACTGTCTGCCCCTCCCAGGGGTTCGCTGTGGTGGGAACTGTTGCAGGTGGTGACAGGCGGACTTCACCAGGCCCCGGCCTCATAAGCGGCCTCCGCAAGGGCCAGGGGCCCCGCACACGTCCCGGGTGGCTTCTTGCTGATGACACTGGCACAGGACCCGCCTGTCCCGGGCTGCAGGTGGCTGGCACACTGGCTCCTCTGTTCTGAAACAGATGCCGGTACTGCCGTCCTGCGCGCACCCAGACGCCCTCTGCAGACTCGGAGGGGAGTTACTGGAGGGCCATGCCTCTCAGGGCTTGGGGCCACCCCCCAGGGACCCCTGCCCACCCCACCGCGGGGTCCTGGCCTCACGCCACCTGGCTCAGAGCGAGGCCTGGGTAGGGCCAGGGGCCACATCAGCCCCACCAGTTTCCGGGGCCCACTGCTGCACTGGCCTCGTCCAGCCCTCCCCTAGCCCACATCCCCCATCTGTGACCCTGTGCATCTGGTCACCCTCAGCAGTGCTGGCTGCCACCCCGACTCCTGACCCTTTGTCAGCAGCCAGTGACAAGCCGCAGGCTGACTCCTCTGCCCCACCCCCCACCTCCCAGGAGAGAGGATGTCCCCCCAGGATGAGGAGGAGGCCCGCCGTGACTGAGCCAGCCAGCAGGTGGGGTGTCGGGCTCCTCAGACAGCCACTCCATGGAGCCCCTTCTCCCCAGCCTCAGGAGGGAGCCCCAGAAGGGACTGCCCAGCTTCCAGGAGGACGTAGTACTGGAGTGACTCCCGTGCCGAGAGGCCGGGACGGTGTGGGCCCAGGCCAGCGCAGGCCAGTGGCTGGTACTGCCCCCTGCTGACCACGTTCCCCTCACCAGGGGCCGCAGTGTGGCTGCACACTTGAGCCCGGCTGTCCTGGGCCCCGACCTCTACCTGCCTGGCCCCACAGCCCTCCAGGTTTCAGATAAGCTAAGGATGGACAGCACAGGCCGTGGGAGATGAAGGGGCTGCTCCTGCAGAAGAGGGAAACAGAACATTCGGGAACCACGGGTGGCTGGCTCTGTGTGCTCCCAGCCACGTCAGCCCCTCTCAGAGCCGAGGTCTTAGGAGACATTCGGGAAGTGCCGAGGCTGGGGCACAGTGGGGCCCAGATTTCAGGACGGCTGAGCTGGCAGCTCCCCGCCTCCGCACCTAGGGGAAGCCTGTGCCTCACCCTGCAGTGGCCCAGCGACAGGGCCCAGAGCCCCCCTCACCTGGCCGCTCCCCGCCTTCCTCTCACGGGGTTGAGTGGCCGCACCGGCAGCGGGGGATGTGACTGGGGCTTCTCTCTGGGAGGGGTCCTGAGTCCAAGAGAGAAGTCAGCTCGAACACTTCAAGTTTTCCCCAACCTTTGTTGTGAAAACTTATTTTGAAATAATAATTATCTTTTAAAAATTTATGGCAAAATACACATAATGTAAAATTTACCATTTTAACCATATCTACATGCAGTTTTGTAGCGTTCCCACTCTGAACACCGTCCCACCATCCATCTCAGAACTTTCCATTCTCCGCACCTGAAATCAGCCCTAAAGAGCAGGACACCAACCCCCCACCCTCTCTCCAAGCCCCAGCCCCACTGTCCTACTTTCCCTCTGAATCTGATCACTAGGGACGTCATGTTAAGTGCATCATACGGTGTTTGTCCTTTTGTGTCTTGCTGACACCACTGAGGATCACACCCCAGAATCCACCACCTGGTGGTGTGTCAGAATTCCATCCCTTCCACGGCGGCGTGGACGGACCCCCTTGTGCTGCCCCCTGGTCTGTCCATGGGTGCTCGGGTCGCCTCCACCCCTTGGCTAGCGTGAGTGACGCTGCCATGGACGTGGGCGTGCAGGCGTCTGCTCGGTTCTCATACGGACCCAGCCTGATCCGCTTCTCGCACAGATCCAGAAGAGGAATTAGTAGGTCATCTGGTAGTTCTGTTTTTAATATTCTGAGGAACCTCCACACTGGGTTCCATAGCAGCTGTGCCATTTTCCGTTCCCGCCAGCCATGGCAGGGCCCCAATTTCCCCCACCCGCCCCAGCACGGCTCCTGGCGGTCTCGTGCCAGGGCCGTCCTCACAGGTGGCGCTCTTCAGCACAGAGTGGATGCCCACCTCCCCCAGAACACAGATGGCACCCCACTTTACCTCTCTGTATGAGGCATCTAGACTCCTGTTCGATGCACCATTTTGAAGGCCAGTTGAAGGCACTTGGACATAAATGCCGGTGGCCCCTTCCTGGGGTGAGAGAGCGTTCCCAGCAGCGCCCAGCAGGCCAGTGCCCCTCCTTCCCAAATGCCTTCCCAGCTCCACGCAGCCCCACCAGCCTCCCGCAGCCCGGACCCCTTTCTTGGTGATGTCCACTCTTGCACTCTGTTGCAGTGGTGCCCTGGCCTGTCAGCAGCCCTTCCCAGGGCCTTCGGCTGCCTCTGGTTTCCTGTATCCTGGAGACTGGGTCTAGAGTGGGCATTCTTAACTTTGACTTTGCCCCCAGGAGGCATTTGTGGCTGTCATCCTGCAGGGGAGGGAGGGGACTGCTGTCCAACCCTACAAGGCGTAGGGCAGCCCCCACCTGTAGAGGTGTCCACCCAAAATGTCAGCAGGGCCACGGTTGCCAACCCTAGTCCAGAGGCTCACTGAGCTCTGGCTCAGACCTCTCTGGGCATGCTCTTTAACAGGCCACCAGCAGGCCGGTGGCCCACGCTGGTCCCTGCCGTGGCCTCCTGGGCACTGGGCGCTGTGTCCACTCCACCGTGCAGGAGCATCCCACCTCAGCGACTGCCAAGTCATACAGGGCACCTGCCTCGGCCTCGATGGTACTGTGGTCTCCGGGCGCCCTTCCTGGGGGCTTCCATCCCCACTGATGGTCCTGGGAGATGTTGGTGATCACACAGGCTGCAAATGGCAGTGTTCTAATTTCATCCCACGTCTGTGTGTGTCGGCTGACGTACTGTAAAGAAAAGCCTGTCTTTATTCTTCCTTATTCCTGATTTCTCTCTTTTTTTTTTTTTTGGTGTAGTTTCAGTTTTAGATTTTTTTAAATCTGGGTTTATGGATTTTTTGTTTATTCGGAGTGTTACAATGAATATAACCATTATTCTGTTTGAAGCTCAGATCGTCCATCATCTAGCCACTGAGGTTTCATGTCGCCAAGTGCCTTTTTCTTCCAGCCCCTGTCCCCACCCTGTGCCCCCCATGCAGCCTGGGAATCAGCCACTTTTCCCGTTTGCTTTCTGTAGGGAATGGAATTTCTAACCAAAGACCTGGGCAAGATCAAATGCTGCTGGGGTCATTGTTTCTAGGCTATTCCACTGGACTCACCTAGGGTAGATATAGGATACACAGTAAATATATGCAAAAACTTACAATACATATGGACAATTCCCTTGTAAGCATAACATGACCGGCCGTGGGCCCCGTTTGCAGAGTGTGTGTGTCACCTTTTTCTTCTGCGGAAGCTCTGGGTTTCTAAGAACGTCACTGTATGACTCAGTGGGCTAGCAGGGCACTAGGTCCGCAACTGCGGCTGGGAGGGGCAGCGGGCCCGGGTCCTGCTGCAGGCAGAGCGGCCTCCTCGAGGAGATGCCGCCTGCAGCCACTCTCTTCTTTGAATGTTATCAATTTGAAGAATATTTAATTTAAGACAATTTTCAACTTCTTAAAATATCCAACTTAAGAAAATTTAACTGTTTTCTCAAAATACCAAAAGTAGTGCTGTGCACATGAACTTCTTCCTTTCCAAACTTAACTCTATTTTGAAAATTCAAGTGTATTAAGATGCTGCAGCACATCTGGCCCCCGCCCCAGACTGGACCCACAGGCCTGGCGCCTACCGCCCCTGGGCCTCCTCCCGGCTCCCACGTCATGCTCTCGTGCACGTCTCCACATGTCTGCGACCGAGCCCCCGCCCACACAGCCTGTTCCTGTGGTGGCCTCAGGCCCCTGCATGGCTGGCTAGCTCAGGGGGTGGTCCAGCCAGACCACCTCACTTCCTCCTGACTTCCTCCTGCTTCGGGCTGGTGCTTCCCAGCAGCGCATAGTCAGGACCCCCAGCTGCCTGTCGAGCACGGGCCACCTGCACCTGGGGAGCCCCACCTTCAGGTTTCACCTCTGGTTCTCACCAAGGTGCATCTGAGATGCCATCCCGGGTGGGTGGAGACACACAGAGAGCAAGAATATGCTGGTGGTCAGGGCTTTCTCCTCCCAAGCTGCACACTTTCACCAGGGGGCTTTCCTGCTGGTTAGGCCGTGAGACCCCAGAGGACTGAGGGGGACTGGCGATGGAGGGCCAGGCAGGGCCACTTGCTCTAAACAAGCTCCATCCTCCTCTTTGTGTGGCCTGGGGCAAGCTGCCCACCTCCCTGGGCCTCAGCGTTCTCACCTGTGGAGTGAGGCTGGGGTGGGTTAGGAGAGTACTGCAGGCGGGGGTATGGAAGGTGTCGGCCAGGGACCTGGCTGAAGGGGACACAGCCCAACTGCCAGTGGGCTCCATGGAATGGGCCAGGCTTTGCTCATGTGCAAATGTGGCAGGGGCCCACCGCCCCTGCCCACGAGAGGATGCCATGCTGGTGCCAAGGGCACCCTGCTGGACGCAGACAAAGGAGGGACACACACAGCTGGGGTGACAGGAGCACCGGACGGGGTGTGGCAAGGTCATGGGATCTCGCTCCCAGTGGCTTTCAGTTCTATGTGGCGGCTCTGAGGGGCTACCTGGGAGTAAGAGCAGGGAGGGGCATGGTGAAATGGCATCTTGAGGGTCACCTGGCTGCCCGTGAGGAGGCTGGGGAGGCCAAGGCAAGGGTTGGAAGAGGGGCCAGCAGTGGTCCGCAGGGCTGGAGAGGCCACCTGGCAGGATCAGGAGTTTCGGGGTGCTGTTTCCGGGGCTGATGGGGGTCTGGTTCTCACCAAGGTGCACCTGAGATGCCATCCTGGGTGGGTGGAGACACACAGTCCAGCCGCAGGCTGGGACACCTAGTCTGGAGTCTTCCTGGAAGAGAAGCAGCAGGGAGAGGAGCTGGTTGTAGTGTTGGGGGTGGACCCCGAGGCCCCATGGCGGGTGGTCAGAGAGGACCCGTGTCCTGGCCCAGGAGTGGAGGTGCTGAGACTGGGGCGGTCCAGCAGGCATCCACCGTCAAGCACACTCTGGTGGGGTCGCTTTGGGGTCCAAGTGTGCTGTATAGACCCTTCATTCCAAGGGGACCCTGACCCCGAGGGCAGGGCGCCGAGTGGGAGGGGGTGTCAGCTCACTGTCAGGAGTCGGCAGAGGGGCTAGGCAGGCTCCCCTGGAGGGAGGAGGTCCTGGGAGGCTGGGTAACACCCAGTGGTCAGCTCAGGACAGGCCTCCACAGAGGTGGGGGTGACTGGTGGCAGCGGACGGGCCCATGGGGCAGCCCGCAGGGTGCTAAGCCTCTGCTGCCGCAGCCTTCTTAGGGGTGATGGTGAGGCCCCAGCCTGGGCGGCTGCCTCTGCACCCAAGCTCACGGCGCTCAGGCCCCAACCCGTCTCAGTGCACCCTAGTCTCGGTACCCTGCCAGCCCAGTTCCCCTCTCCCACTTCTCAGACCTCAGCTCCCCCCAGGACTGTAACCTTCGCCCCAGGGCGACGGGGTGTGGGATTACAGGGAGGCGTGGTATGTGTGTGTCCCTAGGCCCAGGGCCCCAGCCAGGTCTCCGCGGCCGCGGACTGCCGCGCGTGGAAACCCCAGGGCAGTGCTACGAGCCGGAACAAGTGGCCGTCTGTGTTCGGGCATGACCCTCACTGCGCCCCCTTTCCTGAAGGCCTGGAGCGCGGCTGCAGCCCTGCTCCGCCGTCGCCTGCCTCCCCCTCGGCCACACCTCCCGCCCTGTTGTCACAGGCACCGCACGGCCACGGCCCTCCCCCAGGCCGCAGGGGAGCGCAGGGTGCAGGGCAGGGCCTCCTGGTGCGGGAGCCGGTCCGCCTCTAAACGAGGTCAGGGTGCGGCCCTCCCGCCGGGCCCCTCTGCCCACCACCGCCTGACTCCCAGGGGGCCTTCCTCCCCCAGGGCTTCTGGTCCCCGAACCTAGGTTCCCTCCCTTCCTGCCATCTCGGATCCCCTCCCGCAGGGCCGCCTGCCCATCCCGCGCCTTCGAACCCTGCCTCCCCCACCCTCAGTGCGCGGCCGTCAGTGGGAGGGGGCGCTGCGGCGCTGTGCCCCCTGTTCCCGGCCGGTCCCGCCCCACCCACCCCGTGGTGGCCCCCGAGCCTGCCGCCCCCGTCAGCCACACCTCCCGCCCTGTCGTCACAGGCACGGCAGGGCCTCGGCCCTCCCCCAGGCCGCAGGGGAGCGCAGGGTGGGCCCCCTGCCCCGAGCCCCTCCGCTCTCAGCCCCCCCCCCACTCCCACCCTCCGTTCCGCATCTCAGGCCCCCCGGCCCCTTGCGGGGTGTGCTGACCGCCGGCCGTGCACCCCAGCCAGCGCTGCGTACCGGAGGGTCCGGCAGTGCAGAGGGAGGATGTGCGCAGGCAGAGGGGGCCCGCGGTGCACAGGGCTGGGCCGCGCAAGGACCCCGCACCCCCGGAGGAGCTGCAGCGAGACCTCCGGGGCCCACGGACCCCGTGCAGGCCCGCGAGCCTGGCTGGCGTCCCATCGCCTGGCCAGGGCTGGCCTGGGGCGGACTTCCCTCGCTGACTGTCGTCTGGGAATTTCCTGGCCAGGTTTCTTACCCCAGAGACAGCTCCAGGGGAAACCCCGCGTCCCAGTAGAGTCCCCAGTCCAAGAGAGGAAGGCCTGGAGGGCTGTTCTGAACGCCACCTCGTACCTTGGAGCGCCTGGCCCACCTGAGTTCAGCCACGCTGCTCTGGCCAAGCACCCCTGCCCAGGGCCTTGGCACTGGCTGTTCTCAGGTCTGCCCGCCCCAGGGCAGAGGCACACACGGGCTTGCTGCGTGAAGTCCGTGGGCAGTAGTACAGACCCCTTCCGAGCGGAGGAGAGAGGGAAGACCAGAGGAGAGGTGCAGTCTGGGAGGGGGAGACGCCGACGCGGGTCTGGGACAGCTGGGATAAGGGCCTGGTCGGGCGGCCTCGCAGGGGCTGTGGGGACGCAGAGGCCCAGGAGACCCCGTGAGGCCAGGGTCAGCAGCTGATGAGAGGGAGGAGAGGGTCGAGCTTGTCCCCTTTGGGGACGTGCAGCTCTCCCAGGCTGCTGTCTCCCCCCACTCCCAGAGCCCAGGCAGCCCCCCATTCTGTCACCTTCAGCCCCAAACATCCCTGCTTCTGCCCCCTTTCTGCCTCAGCCGCTGTCTCCTGCCCACCTGGGAGGGGGCTGGCTCTGTTCGGGGTGGCCCCACTGCTGCCCAGCCCAGGCATTTGCAGACTTCTGATGTGTGTACACCTCCACCCCAAGAAAGGTCTAGAAAGCCATGATGTATCTGGTTGGGAAGAGCATTCTCTGCTGCCGTGTGTCAGTGCCCCTCAGTCATGGGGGTGGCCCATCCCCCTGACAATCATGGGCTGGCCTGAGTGGGTGCCCCTTCGCCTCCTGCCGTGCAGCCCCTCCAGTGAGGGTGCCTCTCGCTGGGGGCGTTACAGCTCCACGGCTGTAGGACAAGCTGGTGGTGGCCAGCAGGACCACGTTAGGACGTGACAGGCACAGTGTCGCCTGTCAGACCTCAGGAGGAAGAAATCCCCTGCCTTCCATGAGCTAAAATAAACCTCCTGAAAATGTCGAGAGGAACGGGGCTTTGTAGGGGCTTTCCTGGGAAGCGGCATGGGGACTTGCCCTGGCTTTTCATTTCTCCCTGTGGGAGCCTGACCCTGACACAGGCCGTGCTGGGAGGAAGTGAGCTGTTCTTGCAGAAGGTTCCGGCTGGCACCGTGCTGAGGCTGGAGGGAGGCATCCCTGCCAAGTGAAACACTCTGGCACAGACAATGGCCATAACCGTGGGGCAGGGACCCACAGCTCCAGGTCCCCTCCAGCAGGCGCTCTGTGGGCCTCCTCAGCTCCAAGAGTGGAGAGTACCGAGGGCGATGTCCTGCAGGCTTGGGGCATACCACCCAAACTGCTGGCAGGTTGTCACGGGAGGGAAGTGCTCCGAACCTGGCTGGCACCCTGAGCCTCCCCATGGCTACCTTTGGGACAGGCTGGCTCCCCCATCGGGCTGGGCTTCCTTTCCTCCAGTAGAAGCGCCAGCTCTGGTCTCTGATGGGTGCAGGTGCGGGTGGAGAGCAGGCCTGCAGTGCTCCATCCATGCTGGCCACTTCGCTCCTGGGCCCGCGGCTGCCTCACCCACCCCAGCAGTGCGCCCAGGTGTGCATGGCCCCGGCATGTGGGACAGGTGGCAAGTAAATTAGCAGACAGGTTGGGTGCTCCGGCTGCATGGGAATGTGGGTGTCAAGCCCCTGACAGAGGGCAGCCAGGCACCCAGCACTGTGCCAGTCTTCAGCTTCAGACAAGGAAGGCATGTCCTACTCATGCTGGCCCCAAATCCCACAGGGAAGTGGGGCAGGACACCTTCTTTGGGTCAGCCAGCTTGCCCCAGAAACCCAGGCAGCGTGTCCACTGGGCCAGGAACTGGGCATGTCATTATTAGGACAACATCAGTTTGCTTTCTATAGAATAACCGACAGAAGAATGGATAGACGGCATTCCGTCAGCCTGGACTGATCTGGGAGACCCCGCCTCCTTCCAGGAGCCTGCTCAAGGGCGGACTTGCACCTGTGTGCACCTGCCCGACCTGCCCTGCCGCCGCACCTCGGGCCATTATTACCACTGCATGTCCTGTGTGTCCTGGGACATAGATGCGCACAGCTTTATTGCTTAATGTATGTCTGCCCGTGTACAGCCTTCCTGAGATGCCGTGCATGTTTTTAGTTTTATCCTCCACGGGGACGGTTGACTCAGGACAGAAGGTATAACTTTGACTTACCTGCTGACAGGAACACATGACCTCGATGGGTCTGCAGGTCAGCTTCTCCCAGATGCCGTCAAGGTTCTCATGGTGCATTTTGATGTCCCTGATGGGCCAGAACCAATGCCGAGGGGCCACACGAGGTATGAGTCATGGGCTGGCCTTTCTCGGCATGAAAGCCCCCACTTCCTGCAGAGAAGTGTGCCCCAAACCACCTGGAGCTGCCACCCTTTCACTGGGAGAAAAACAAGTGTTAGCAAACCAGGCTGGTAGCCTCCTTGGGGCATAATTCACGATGCAAACATCAGCTCAGGAGACAGCATGACCTCGTGTTTGCGGCTTAACATGAAGCTAAGTATCGTCTACATCTTGATGAAGGCTTGGTTCCCAAATCAGATGCCCTGTAATTCCACTTAAAATGTCAGTATTTCCAGAACTACATTTTCTTACCTAAGTGACAGTTATATGCTGATAAGTGCAGGTTGACATAAGTCTTATATTTAGTATAAATGTTATCAACTAAATCTGTATTAAAATGCAAATAGAAATCAACCTTTTTTTTTAAACCAAAACTTGCTTCTTTATTGCGTGCTGCTTAAAAATGGTGAAATGTTGAAGTGGTTTGTGGGCCAGAAAAGCTGGGGGATAGGGTGTGGACACTGGATTTCCTGGTATGCTAGTGGGGCCTGTCCCCAGGGCAGGGGGCTGGGAGGGTTTCAGTGGGGACCCAAGGGCTTTCCTGGGGGCCTCTGTCCTTACAGACACCTGAGGCTGGGCGAGAGAGGGAGGTGATACACAAGGGCCCTCCTGGCCCTGCCTCAGGGGCAGTAAAGGAGGGGACATGCCTCAAGGGGACTGGAGAGCTGTCCTTGTTGATGGAACCCCACCAGAGTTGTCCTGGGTCTGGGAGGGGCAAGGCGGGGCAGGCAGTGGGTAACAGGGTGAGGGGCTGGGACTCACCCCAGAAACCAGGCAACCCAACCGCCAGCGGCCACCTTCCCAGCCTATCCCTACCTGCGGAGAACCTCCGGCCTGCCCTGTCCTGGCGCGTGCTGCTGCGGGCCCATGCCCAGGGGCAGAAAATGAGTGTGAGCCCTGCTGTTGTGTTTGGTAGGATTCCTGTTCTCATCGGCACGCACGTAAACATCCTTGTGTCGGTTATTACAATTGACACTGTTTTAATGGAAACATCTTTTTAAAGACTGGGAGGGACACTACCCCATGGGCAGTGGCTGGCTGCAGACTGGGTGATTTTTAAATTCTCCGTGTTCTTCTGTACTTTCCAAAGTCCTCACAAAATGCACAGACTAATTTATAATAGAAAAGAGCACCCCGTGCTCTAACAGCAGTGGAAAGGTGTCTCAAGGCCACACCTCTGTATCTGCAGCACAGTCTGAAATCTCAGGTGCTTATGTGGCCCCTGGATCCTGCGCTAGGGGCTCACCTCCTTCCCTGGTACCTTCCCGGCACTCGGGAAAGTGGGCCCCTGCGGCAGGCGTGAGGGTGGCAGGTGGGGTTTCTGAGCCCCAGTAGGAGGGCCAGGAGCTGGCTCTCGAACCCTCTTTGGAGCCTTGCCCGGCAGGCACATGTTGCAAACGGAGACCCCGAGTTCAGGGAGGAAGGGGCTGTGCTGTGTGTGGGCTCGCCAAGCCAGGCCCGCCTCTGCACCAGAGCCGGAGCCTCCACTGGAGTTTCTACAGAAATGGAAAACTCAAAACTTCTTCAGTAAGAAGTGGAGACTGGCCGACCAGAGGGTCTGGGAGCAGCAGACTCGGTTAGTCAAATTCCCAACTGTTCCGACGGGCAGAGAGCCAATTCCCAGACAAGTCTGGTGTGAACAAAAGAGAAACTGAACCTCCATACCCACCCCACCCCTATGCCCACATGGTTCTGGGAGGGAAAGGCAGGGCCGCCGTGATGTGGTGGACAGGGACTCTCCTGGCCTCAGGGCTTGTGAGGCACGCTCTGTACATTTACATTTATGTGCATTTGTGTTTGTATGGATGGATCTGAGGCTCCATCAGAGAGGCGCTGCATTTTGTGGAAACTTCTCTCCAGGAGGGGAGCATCTTTATTGGTCGTGGGGCCTGTGGCCTTCTTGCCAGCCTCTCCCATGAACTCGCAGTGCTTACCCAGAGGTGGTGCCTGGGGACCCCCCCAAGGATGGGTCAAGAGCACAGCAGCCCCCCACCAACATGCTGGGGCCGAACTCCGGGGGCCGAAGGGGCCAGCCAGGAATGCCCAGCAGAGGTGGCCTGCTAGGCCAGGATGCCCAAGGTCAAGGCCTGGGCAGATGCCAGCCTCTTTCCCCACCAGGTAGCATGTGTTCAGGGACCTTTGGGCCTGGGGAAAGGTCATGCTCCCGTCCTTGCGGTGCCTGAGGTCGGCTGTGGATGGGATGTTCTGAAAGCTGACTTTGTGCTGGGTGTGGAGTTTCCCTGGTGGCTTGGAGAAAGTAGACACAGGTGGGGCTTGCCCAGAGGAAACGGCCAGGCTGGGGGCCTGGCAAATGTGTCAGGGACTTCCCGGGACCTGCAGACCAACAACTTTCCCCAGGTGTGTCTTCAGAGACCTGAATTTGGGGGACGCTGTTCACCCAACGCATTTGTGTAGATGAAGTTCTGGAACCAGAGGTGATGGGGGCACAATATCGTGAATGGGCTCAGTGCCCGGCCCTGCCCGATAACTCTCCACACTGCCACACTCGGGGTGTTGCGTGTGCATGGATCTGCATGTGCACATGTGTATGTGCGTGTGCACTGCACCCCAAGCAGCCTCTCACAGACCTCCCTGGGTGGCAGAATAGTTGGGGGTGGTTTGTTCTGGCCCTGAGGACCGTGCTGGGCAGGGGAGAGCTGAGGGCTGGGCTGTGCAGGAATTGCCCAGTAAGGTGGAGCCTGCGTGGACCCCCAGGCCCTTCCCCGAGATCTGCCACCCACCCTGCGGGGAAAGCAGGGCCCCAGTGACTTCTGGGAGCCTGGGCTGCACATGAGGTGGGCCAGTAGTAGGCCGAGGCCGGGGGAGCCGAGGGAGCAGAGCATGCAGGCCGACCGCGGGGGGCCCAGGGGCCTCCGGGGCAGCTCCCTGCCCTCCCTCCCCTCAGCTGCTCCTGCCTCCGTACCGAGCACATCCCTCCGGGTCACCCTCCTCAGCAGTCTTGTTGCAAGAGCATCTTTCTGTGCTTTTTCTCCCTTTTAAACCAAATCTGCCATACCACTCCTGGTTCTTGATTTTGAGTAAGGAAAGTGAACTCTGAACAACCTCCACGGGCGGCTCTCGGGTCTGGGGCCAGCAGGAGGGCTGGAGAGGGAGGCCAGGGTGGGGGGTCTGGTGAAGGGCTGCCGCTGGCACTGCCCAGGGACTGCCCTGCTTCCGGGTCCCCTGCTGGGCCGGACCCAGGGTCCCCACGGGAACATCTCCCAGCCAAACTCAGGCCCACTCGGTGACCCCTGGAACCCGCAAGGCAGAGTGCTGGCCGTCCTGTTCAGGGCAGCCGCACACGCATCTGCGCATCCACACATGTGCTTACGCACACGGTCAGGGCAAGGGTCGGCTGGCCTCAGGCCCCGGGCTGCCTCGGCTGGGCCAGGTTTGCAGCTGTGGCTCCGTGACCTGGCAGGGGTTACCCAGTTACAGGGAGAGAGCAGTTTGGGGGCAGCTGGGGGAGTAGGAGCTGCTGAGGCAGATGGTGGATGCGGGCGGCCCACAGGCCCGCCCAGCGGAATGGCGCCCTGGCCCTCGTGGCCCACTCAGCATCATTTCTCCGGAAGGGAAAGATGCTCGCTTCCCAAACAGCATTCACTGCAGCGCAGCCCTGTGAGGGTGGGTCTGGTCGGCTGGACAGCCCCTGAGCTGTGTTGGGTTGTCATCCTGCTCCTAGGAGGGAAACGGAGGCAGGAAAGTGCACGGCCCGCATGGGAGTCAGGCCTGCAGGCCCGGACCCCAGGGAGTAAGGGGGACCCCAGACCAGGCAGTCATCAGAGATGGGGAGAAGGGAGCGCAGGGGGCTCTCGGTGTCGGCGGGAACCCTGGGACCACCACTGAAGCTTCCTGCTGCTGCGTTTCTCGGGGGAAACCCAGGCGACTTTCTTCAAGAGAGGCTGAGAAGGAGGGAGTTCAGTGTTCCTGAGACTCGTCGTGGCAGATTCAAACGACTAGTTGATTATGCAACAGTTTCCTCTAGAGATGAAGTGATTTATTTTTTCTTCATTATTATTTTTTTACTCTAAGTCATCCAGCCAATTTGGAATCACTGGCAGAAGCTTGGCCCCGAAGTTGGCGGTGAACCCACTGCAGGGCAAAGCCACTCGTATGCCTCTTACTGTGGTGCAGTGCCCCAGGGCGACAGCAGCTGCCAGACGCTCGGCCCAAAACGTTTAACTTGAGTCTAACAAGCCTTTAGGTCAACCTTTCAGCTACAGGGGTGACCAGGTACACCAGACAGTGTCCCGTGTAGAACAGGACAGCTGGCCTGGTCTCCATGTCGCCAGTGTCCCAGAAGAGCCATGTGCCCTGGGCAGGATGCCCTGGGAAGTTAACAGCCGTGCGTGTGGTCTGCCCTGAGTCCTCTTTGCAAGACACCAGCTGTACAAGATATTCTTGGCAGTTTGGGAAATTGAAACATGAACTTGGGGATTAGACATTATGAAAGAATTTGTCTTGATTTTATTCAGTGTGGTGACATTATTCAGTTAGGAGGTAAATATTAGTATTTTTTAGAGATACCTACAGAAAGGTTTTTGGAGAGGAATGACATGATGTCTGGGATTTGCTGTCAAATCCTTCAGCAAAGTAAATGGAAAGGAAATAGGCCAATATTAAAGTGAGGTGAATGCCGTTAGCAGTCCCCTGCCCCTTCCAGACCACATAATTCAGAACGAAACTTTATGTTTCTGAAATGTAATCCTAAAAATACACATAAATGGTGTCATGGCCTCAAACCAAGCCCTGTGCACCCGGCCGGGTGCCTGTGCGTGACCTGCTGTGACAGAATCCCTGTTCTCAGTACCTGGGGACCGGCACCGTCCTAAAACGCTAGCCCAGAAAATTATCCCAGCAAATAAGACATGAGGCGACCAGGGAGCTGCAGACCGGGACCAGCAGGTGAGGAGTGGCGGACAAGGAACAGAAACGACTGCAGCTAGAATTAAGTCCATGTATATTTAGTGAATAAAACGCGAAGATTACAAGGGGACACTGCTGACCCTTGAGTAGCGGGGGGGTCAGGGGTGCCAAGCCCGCCATGCCGGATAACTTCTGGCTCCCCCAGAAACAACTACTAATAGCCTACTGTTGGCAGGAAGTCTTTCCAATCACCGAGTCAATCAACACGTATTTCGTATGAGTAGTAGATGCTGTATTTCTTGCCATACAGTAAGGTAGAGAAAAGAAAGTGTTTTTTTCAAATTGTTGCAAATCTCCGCCAAAATTTTCCAATGTATTTATTGGAAAAAATCTGCATATAAGTGGACTCATGGAGTAAACCTGGGTAAACCTGGGAGAGGCGTGGACACGGCTGCCTCAGGGCTCCTGCCCACCCAGGTCCCTTCCAGCGCCACTCATGTAAGAAAAACAGCCCCCATCGTGCCCCACACCCTGCACCCCCAGACCCCTCAGCCTGCAGCCAGGCCCCTTCTCACCTTGTCTGCACCTGCGTGTGACATCCCTCTGCCGTGTGTGGCAGGCAGGGCTCTCCAGAGAAACGGAGCTGATAGGGGACGTATCATACCGGTATAAAGATGTCCCCACAGCCGCCCCCGTGGTCTCCTTGTGTCTGCACGACTCACCTGGGCCACCCTGAGCTTCTCTGTGAGCTTGTCTGATATTTCATATTTGAGGACCTCCCCAGATGGCTATGAGTTTTCCTTGGTTCCCACCAAGCCCTTTGCAAAGCAGACTGAGATCTGTCTTTAGTTCAAGAAAGTCTCCTGCTCTGTCCTCGATCACTGTCTGTCCCGTTTGACCAGGTGTCTCCATCTGGAAACCCGTTTTGCACCTGGTGAGTCTCTAGTTTTTGCCCTCAAACGTCCTTCAGAATCGTGACCCCGCCTTGTTGCCCAGCTCTCCCTCGCGTCCTCAGCCCTCATTCCCTCCGCCGCCCGGCGCCCGCCCTGCTCCAGTCCAGCTCCTGCGCGGCTCAGCCCCAAGTCCCGCATGGGAAACGGCAGCCTGGGTGCACGCTCCCCTCAGCGAGCTTTCTCACAACTGGGTGTTGTGTTTCCCTGGGTTTATGAGGAAGGGCATTTCATGGCTCCACGCTGGGTTCGTGCCTGGGGGGTGAGAGCTCCGTGAGGCTGCTGCCCACCCCCTGGGCTAAACGCTCTTCTTGCCTCTCCCCTTTCCCCTCGGTGGCTCCCCGGCCTGAGGACCATGCTGGCGGCAGCCCAGGGGCCTGGGCTGCGGGACGGGGTCTGGGGAACTGCATGTCCCAAAGGAGACGAGTGGCTTTCTCCCCTGTGGAGTGAGGCCCCCCCTGCCCCCTGTAGCCAGGGTGCTCAGGCCCCACCCTCCCAGCAGCCCTGGAGGGTTCTGGGACATCTCTTTCCTCCTTGGCCACTGTCATCCCCATTTGAACAGCCCTGGTGGCACCAATGTCCAGGAAACCCCCAGGTGAGGCTCTCCACTCAGGCCCATCGAGGCCTGGGTCCCAAGCGACAGTGTGCTTGGGGGTACATGGTGTGGCTGTACTTGGGGGCCTCTGAGGAATGTTCTCCCCAGCCAGGGGAGTCTGGCTGGGGCCAGAACAGGGCCTCGCGGCTGTCAGCAGCCCCTGCAAGGTGCGCCCCTAACTGCTGGCACCAGTTTCCCTCCAGTTTGCCTGAGGTAGAGCCCCATGTCCCAGGGTCCCAGGCTCTGGACACTTAGGAGAGGCAGGGCGGCCTGCAGACACAAGACCCTGGCCCACCCAGCTCTGGCTGTCCTCGCCTGCTGCAGGTGAGCAGGGAGGTGAGGGGTCAGGGCTCCGGCTGGATCCTGGTCACCCGATGGCTAGTTGCCTTGCCACTGACCATTCTGGCCTCATTTCCCTGTCTGTGAGAGACAGGCGGTCACAGCACGCCTCTGTCAGCTGAGCAAAGGACAAAACCCTACCCTCAGTGCTGTTCTGCTTATTTTACAGCTATTGTGGCCACCAAATACAGATACAAAACATTCCTCTTTTGAGGCCCAGCATAACCTTGGCTGATGTGACCTCAGCCCAGCTTCCCTGGTGTGACATTTGCCGGCCTCCTCAGAGGGGCCAGGAGAGGCGTGTGTTCTGAGCTGTCCCTGGGACAGCTGACATGGGACCAGGGCAGGCACTGGGCCTGCAGGCCCCTCCCTCAGGAGCGTGGAGCCGTGGCTCAGCCGGCTGCCCAGAATCCCTTGACTGGCGCACAGGCCTTCCCCAGGCTGCAGAGGGCCTGGGCCCCCTTCCTGTGCACTGGGGCGGTGGGGGCCAGCCCCGCGGAGGAGCAGAGGAAGGAGGACACCAGAGCTGCTCCTGGCCTGGGCTCGGGACACTCACAGTCGCCCTAATGAGTCTCCTGCCTGTGTCTGCAGTTTGAGCTGGGGGTCTGTGACCTGCAATCCAAGAGCCCACCACCCCCACCCTAGGTGCCTCCAGTGGCATGTTGCCCAGAGGCTCCCAGGGCCTCCTGGCGCAGGACTGATGGTTTATCTCCCTGGGCCTTCACTGAATTCCCCCAGTAAGGCCCGCTGTGGGGGGCCTCATGCTCCCACATCCACCACATCTGTTCAGCCCCAGCCCCCTCCAGTCCACACACCTGCACACTCTCTGGGCTCCCTCGGGCCTCCAGAAGCAGAGCGACTGAGGGGCCTTTGCTCTGATGGCTCAGCCTCGAATCTCTGCATCTTCCTCCTAATCTTTTCTCCTAAATTCTGAAGGACATCCTGCTCTTGAACCATCCTTGCCCGGCTAGCATGGTGGCAGGGCATGGTGTTTGAGATATTGGAGTCTTCTGCTACTTTATCTAGAACACTTGAATCTATAGTCACACAAAAAGTACCGTCATTTTCACGTGCCATGTTTATGGAAGTTGTGTTGTCGTAAGTTAAAGGAAGCTTTCCATCTTTTTTGGAGGCCTAGAAAAGTTTACAAGAGATTGAAATAGCTATTTAAGAAGTAACCAAAATTCAGCTGGGCTGAACTTATCCAAACAGAGCTTTAACCAGCTTCCTAATTTCTTCTCTGGAAGGTGGACCATTCAAATGTTCCGGTTCGTCTAAGATTGGTTTTGGTGATTTCTGTTTTGCTACAAAAGCAGCCCTTTCCTCTGTATTTCCATGGGGATGGGTTTGACTCCCTTCATCACATCCCCAAAGTCCTGGGGCACTTTGCTGCCAGCCCAGTTCCCCTGCGTGCCCCTCAACCTTGTCTCTGCAGGGGCTGTGGTCCCAGCTTGGGCCACAGCCACCCTTTGACCACGCCAGTGACAGTAATGGACGTCGTAGGGGAGGTGAGAGGCTGGGCATCTCGAAGGCCTTACACACATCTTTGCTTCCAATGTTGCCTCTCACTCAGCAAATGCCGCTCTACCCACCACTTGGGAATATTCCTCCCCAGGCATCATCTCACTGTTTGAAAACAAGGTCGACCAGTTAAGCACGTTCAGGACCAGCCTTCCCAGGGTGGAGTTTGTGCCTCTTCTTATGATGATTGTTCTTCACTGGCCTTTGATTAAAGTTAAATTTCCTTTAATATTTTAAGTTCTGCTGTAATTTAGTACATTCGTTTTTAAGCATTTCGAATACCTGACAGGAAACATTTATAACACAAACCAAACTTCCGAATGCTTTAATTGTTCTTATCTAACAAATTCAGCTTATAACAAATCACACAATCTAATACTGTTTTACAGAGTTAAATTATTTGCATCTCTCAGCTTACAGTCACAACTCTAATAGAAACAATAGAATATTCCTAAACCTGACTTTAAAGATAACAAATGCAGAAGGGTTGATATAGTGCATTATTTTGATTAAATGTTTTTGTTGTTTCAGTGCCATATAATTTAGTGCTAACTTTGATGTATCTGTGAATTTAATAAGGTGTAAAACTTAACATACTTACTATGAAAAAAACATAGTTATATTTAGGCTCTTTATTTCTTAAGATTGTGGTAAAATATATATAGCATAAAATTTACCCTGTTAACCATTTGTAAGTGTCCCACACGGTGGTAGTAAGTGGGGGCCTTAGCCTCCCCCCGACCTGAAACTCTGCCCAGTAAACAAGCCCCCGCCCCCCCACCATCCTCTTCCTGCCTCTGCATAAGCGACTCCCAGAGTACCCGTCCCTTTGTGATGCACTTGTCTCACTCAGCATCCTGTCCTTAAGGTCCATCCATACAGAATGTCCTCCCTTTTGAAGGCTGAATACTATTATATATTTATAGTCCACACTTTATTTATCTATTCGTCCACCAATGGACACTGAGGTTGTTTCCTCCCACTTTCTGGCTATTGTGACTAGTGCTGTGATGGACATAGCATACAAATATATATATATACACATCTGTTTGGGTCTCTGCTTTCACTACTTTTGGGTACAGACCCCAGAAGTGGAATTGTCGGGTGATATGCTAATTCTGCATTTAGAGTTCCGAGGAGCTGCCTGCTGTTCTCGTGGCGGCTGTGTGATCTCACATCCCCACCAGCAGTGCACGGGGCCTCTTATTTCACATCTGAGCCAATACTCAGAGCGCCGTGCTGTTTGCTGTTGCTGTCTTAGTAATTGCCGTTCTGAGGGTGTGAAGCGTTAGCTCACCGTGGTTTTGATTTGAATTTCCCTGGTGATCAGTGATGTCGAGCATCTCCTCGTGGGCTGACTGCCAATGTGTATGTCTTCTTTGGAGAAATGTCTATTCAAGTCCTTGGCCGGTCTTTAATTGGGGTTGTTTGCTTTGCTGCTGAGTTTTAGGGGGTCCCTGTGCATTCTGGATGTTAGCCTTTGCAGATGCATGATATCTTCTCCCCGGCCTTCTCCCTCTATCGGCCGTGTCACGAGAGTCTCTAATTTCCAGGCAGCCACCAATGTCTGTCCTTTTAGTCATCGGCCCAGTGTCATAACGCTTTCCTCTGTGTCATGAGAGATTTATAACCTCAGCTCTTACATGCCGGTCTTGGGCCCAGGTGAGAGCCCGGCTCTGTTCTTTCCACCTGGACGTGCTGGTGGGCCTTTTCCCGGGGGAGGAGTTAACTGCTTTCTGGCTGCGGACACTCCTGGGTTCCTGCTGTGCTGTGCCCAGCCTCTGGCAAGAAGTGGAGCTGGGGCAGGGTGGATGTTTAATTAAGGCCATTTATTTAACCTTGGCTTGGATTTGCAAGTAAACACACTTAGAGACAGGCCCAGGCATCCAAGCTAAAAAGAATAAAAATACACATGAATCCTAGCTAAAAACAATAAAAATTCACATGTAGACAGAAATCTGACAATGTACCTACCGGTCACCTCGCCCGCTGCAGTGCCTAGTGTGTGCAGGGGCGATGGGAAGCCATGAGGGCCGGACTTCTGGCCTTGCTACCATGTGGGCTCTGCTCACTCCCAGCTGTCTCCAGGCTCCCAGCCGCCGCCTCGGCCCTGTCCATGGAGCTGCAGCGCTGTCGCTCCAGTCTCCTTACCATGGTCACCGAGAGGGGCTCTTCTGGCCAAGGAGCAGGTGCCGGACACCCTGAGGTCACCCCCCGGGACCTTAATGCCCCTCTGCAGATGTCAGGCTCTGACTCCCACAGTTCAAGGACTCCAGTGGTGGACAGGTGCCCTCTCAGAGGTTAGGCCTGGGGACTTGGACTTCCCTGGGGCAGGGGTGCCTGCTGTCCCCCTTACCACGGACTTCCACAGCCCAGGGGGGCCTGGCGGAATGTTCCAGATCTTAGCAATCACTAGCCCCCACCTTCCACGCTGTGGAAACTGAGGGGCCATGGGGCAGGGCCAGCGTCTCCCGCCTAGCTGCACGCTCATCTTCTGTCCCCACAAGATGGCCCATCTGGCTCAGTTCAGTCCCTGGGCACATGGCAGGGGCCAGACGCAGGGGTGCACCCGGCGGGCGGGTGCTGGTGCTGTCCTCACAGTCTCAGGGACCCAGTCCTGCCCCAGCTGCCAGAGCCCCCCACTGCCCAGAAAGCCCCTCTGCCTTGGCGCCCCCCACCCTGCTTGACCACCTGTATTGTGGCACATCGGCATGAGGGTGACCGACCTGGACCCCAGGGGTGGGGACATAGCATTCTTCTTCCCTTTATTTTTTCAATTGAAAAAAAATATTTTTAATATTTTAATTTAATTGTTATTGAATAATAGCTGCATTTGGTAAAAGAAAGGAAGGAAGAAATTGGAAGAGCCTATAAAGCTGCTCTGTGTGCCCCACACCTTGAGGCTCCAGTGCTGGCCCCCTGAGATGGCCACTTCTAACCCCTTTGCTGTTGTTTCTGAGGGTCCCTGGGGGGGGTCCCCTGATAACCCACTACCATCCCCCCATCATCACAGGCTTTTGTCAGAGGGAGAGGGGATCGGTGTCAGGGTCAGCCAGTGGAGGGGAACAGAGGCCAGGCAGCGGGGAATGCCAGTGGCCAGCTTTGCAGACAGAGGGAGGCCTGCAGGCTGGCCTCTGGGCTGGGGTGGCAGGACGGGGTCTACCCCTGGCCTCTCTGGGGGGAGAGCAGCCTGGTCATCCTCAGTGTGCCCCCGCCACTGATGGGGACTCTGACCTCTAGAACTGGATGATCATAAATGTATGTTGTTTTAAGCCACTAAGTGGTGTGATTTATTACAGCAGCCTCTGGCAACAATACTACTGTCAACAAACTTCCCGTGAGACTCGCCCGCGCAGCGTAAGAGTGGGGGCATCGGGCTGGTGGTCACAGAGATTCACACGACAGGACCACGTTTAGGAAAAGCCAGACGGAGGCAGGAAGCGATGACTCAGCAGGATCCTGATGGACTGTGGGTGCGTCTTCATGGGGTGGCCTAAGCCCAGAGCGTGGGCTCCAGTATTTATTTTGCCACTTAAAAGAAGATGGCCTGCCTTTCAGCTGCATTCCTGGGATGTTTGACACTGTGTTCTTGCTGACAGCTGTGGCATGAACACATCCGCCCAGATCTGACAGCTGGGTTCCAAGCGTCCTGGAGACATGGCTCTGGCTGGGTTCTGCTGTGGCCTGGGGGTCATCTGGGAGAGGCTGGGCCGGGGGACGCAGGGAGCCAGGGGGTTTGTGCGTGGGATCACGAGCGCAGCAGAAGCCCCATCTGTCCCCATGTTGCAAGGGCCTGGGCACTCCCCAGAAAATAAAAGCACCCCGGGCAGGGAGCGCTGAACCCTGAGCTGTGGGGGAGCCCCTGACGCCCCTGTAACATTCTCTTGTCACAGTGTGCAAGGTGGCCTCCCAGGGCAGCTGTGCCCGACTCAGGCCAGGACCACCAACCACGGGGCTGAGGCTGTGTACGGGGTGGGAGCACACGACCCAGGGCCCACTTCTTTAACTTCAGAATATGCAGTTCCCCTGGAATCCTGCTCCTCACGATGGGAATGGGCGTGATCAGCCCCGTTCCTGCTGCCTCTTTACAGAAAACAAAACGAATCCATGGTGGCCCGAAAACAAACATTATGATCTTGCCAGACTGTTGAGGGGGAAGTGTTCCCAGACTAGGATTTGCGTGACGTCCTTCAGAGCCCTTCTAGGGGGGTCGGGGACCCCTGTGAAATGCGGGGCACTTCCCTCCCCTGGGAAACCATCAGCAGCCCTGGAGATGGAGGACCCTCAGTGTTGGTGGGACTGCTGTGTATCATTTATTTTTAATTGAGTCTAACTGCAGCTGTCCAGCCACCTTGTATTCTTTTCTGTGAAATGTGCACCAGGAGAAATTGTGAACTGACTTGCACGCAGGTGGTTCTCTCGCTGGCTGAATGGAGACAACTGTGCTGCACACTTCTGATCAGCTCACCAGAGAAGCAGTGTGAACACCCTTCAGTTTGCGATATTCAGTATCGGTGTTTTTCATGGTGTGACTTTTTCACTCTCTCCCTAGCTAGTGGAGATTGCTTGCTTGTAACGTTGTGTAAGTTTAAGGTGTACAACACACTGACTGAGGCACTTATATAATTGTGAAATGACACACCCTCGTGTTAGCTAACACCTCTGTCACGTCACATAACGACCGTTTCTTCTTCGTGGTGAGAACGTCTAAGGTGTAGGCAATGAGCAGCTCTCGCCTGTATGACAGAGTCCTGTCACCTGTGACCTCCGTGCTGCCCGTCAGATCTCAGGACTCACTCCTCTGACAGGTGGAAGTTTGTACCCTTTGACCAATGCCTCCCCATTTCCTCCACCCACCAGCCTCTGGTACCACCTTTCTATTCTCTATGTCACTTTATAAGAGATGCGGACACGACAAAATTTCCCTCAAAGAATCAAAAGACCAAATTTTCTAAAAGTAAATACAAGAAGGACCCAACTTCTGGGATAAATTTTAGAATTGACATTCCCATTAACAAGAAGAGGTCTTGCCTAAAAGTCATCTGTAGCTTTAAAAGTGTTCTAACCACACTGATTTCCTACAGAAACTGAGCTCTGGTTTAGTTACACGGTGTGATCAATAGAAAACGTTTCAGGCTTCCCTAGACGGAGCACCTAGGAAGTGGGCGTCTCCTATGCATTAGTAATAAACACATAATTACTATTTACAATTTCTTACAATGTTGCTAATTTACATAATTTATTTGGAATTTCAAGCCCATTGTTTAGACACACACATTTTCAGCTTTCTTAGTGTGATAGGCACAGGTTGGTGAATATCAACTTGAAACAGGAGTTTTCAACCAGGGGTGATTTGGCCGCCCAGGGGACCCTGGGCCATGCCTGGGGATACTCAGTTGAGGCAGCTGGGGTGAGGGGTGTTACTGGTGTCCTAATGTGCAGGACGGCCCCGCTGCAGACTGTTAATAGTGCAGAGGGCAAAAGCTTGTTCTAAAGCATCGGCAGCCAGGGGCTCTGCCGGTGGCCTGCTGACGGGCTGGGGTTCTGTGCAGCCTGCGGGAGGTGCCTTCTACGCACACTGTCCCCACAGACACAACACACACTACACCCTTTTTAGGCCTCATTTACTGGCTTCTTGCTATGAGTGGTCAGATTTTAGTTCTGTTGCACTGTAATTTCTCCTCTTCATCCATTCCATGTCATCATTTTTAATCAGGTGTTTATGCCATTTTGAGTAGATATCACTTATAGCAAAGGCTACTTTGCTTTCTCACACTGCTTTAAGTCTGTACTGGCCCTTCCACGTGCCTTCCTAACTTTTTCACATTCGCCCCCTCCTCCTGACCTTTCCACTCCCCCAGGGGGCTCAGGCACCCTGTGGCCTCTGCATATGGATTTAGGCACGATGCTCTGAGGTACAACCACCTCCCTCCTGTTGAGGCCTGACAGGGCTGCCCGGATGCAGCGGGGGCACTTCCTGCTTTTTGCCAGCACCCTGCTGTCTTTCGTGGAATCCTGCAACATAGGGGTTCCTCGAAGGTGAGAGGGGCTAGGTAGAGGCCACCTGAGGACAGAGACTGTCCTGTCTGACCCGAGTGTCCGGCACTGAGCACGGAATGGGCACTACGTGAATGCTCGCACGGCGAAGGCCAGAGTGATTATGCCCAACAAGGTGGATGTCAGCCCGAGGGGTCTTGGGCCAGGCTGGGTGGAGACCCTGCGGGGTAGGGTGGCTTTGCTCTGGTTTGCTTTGCTGGGAGTCATGGACACACGGGACATGACCCCACTGATTGTGGTCAGTGTGCAAACTTGGAATGTACTCTGGAAAATAAATCCCAGCGGCCCCAAACTTGGGGGCTTTCTGAGTTCCCTGTGCATGTTTGGGGAAGAGAAACATGGTTCAGTCTCCCACAAAGCCCTAGTGTCCTCAGAGATTGTAGTCCACATGTGTGCACGGCCCCCAAGGAGACTGCCCTGCAGGGGTGTTCCACCAGGCTTCTGTCGGAGCTCCCAGACCCACCCTGACCATGGAAGAGGCTCTGGGACGGCTGCACAGATGGAGGGCAGGTGGCTCGGGGCAGGGACCCTCCTCCTCATCCAGGGCCGAGGCCAGGACCCAGGGCACGGCCGCAATGCTGCACAGCTGTGGCTCTCGGCTGGCCGCCCGGGACACCCCCTGTGCCACCCCGGGGAACCGGTGCACCCCCAGCCCGCTGCCAGCAGCCCATGGAGCATGGGCTCTGGCTGAGTATAGCCCCTGAGGGAACGGAGGTGCCCAGGGCCGGGTGAGCTGGTCCAGCTTCCTCTGCTCCTGCCCACTACACCCACTTGTAGCCCCTCAACCTGCTGCCCTTTCGTGCCCCTGCCCCCTCTCCCCAAGCACCTGCTCCCCCTGTCCATGCTTCTCGCCCAGCCCAGCTCTCTTGTCCCCTGTAAATGTGCCCCTCTCCCCAGGCCTGCCCCTGGAGGACCCCGATGCCATCCGACCCAGGGCTGGCCCAGGAAGGTGGGGGCTGGGGGGCTCTGCACTCGGAAGGGGCCTGGGTGGTAGTGGGGAGGCAAGGAGGAGCCTGTCCCTCCTCTAGCGACAGGTTTGCTGGGCCAGCTGGCTTGGGGAGAGCGTGCCTACAGAGGCCGGCAGGACAGGGAGGGGGCCGCCGTGCAAAGGCTCTGAGCCTGGCGGACCCTCTGCCCTGAAGGAACTGTGGCGGGCGGGTTGGAGCAGAAGGGCGGGTTGTGTGCTGGTGGTTTGGGCTCTGAAGGTGGGAGTGTTGCCTGCAGTCTCCGGCGCCAAGGGAGGGGTGGGGGTGGGGGAGAGCACAGCTGTCAGGGAGGGTCTTTCTCAGGGCCCATCCCCAGCCGCACCCCACCCTGTACACGAGGCTCCGGGATGCAGTCTTGGATCGGCCTCAGACTCCACCTCTGGGGTCCCACAGCCCCTCAGAGCCCGTGAGTTCCCAGGTCCCCCAGGTCCCCCAGGTCCCCCAAGCCCGAGCCCGCAGCCTGCAATGGCCAGTGGAGTGGGGTGGCACGAAAAGACACGCCTGTCATTCCAGGAGCCTGGAAGGGGCTTCTGAGAGCTGATGCAGGAAACGTGGGGCAAGCGACCAGGATGCTAAGCTGACAGGTGTCTGCAGGTGGGCGATGGCTCTGGGGCTTCTGATTTTGCTCCATTGCCTTTGAGCACTTCACCTTCTGTAAATTATAGACAACAGAGAGCAAGACAGATAATTCTCACTTACCGACAGGGGGTTGAATAGTGGCCCCAAGAAGGCATGGCTACACCCTAACACCCCCAGCGCCGCACCTCCACCTGGATTTGGAAATAGTCTGTGCAGTTGTAATTAAGGGTCTTGGGATGGGATCATCCTGGATTTAGGGTGGGCTCTGACCCCAGTGACAGGCGTCTTTATAAGGACACTAGAGACACATGAACACAGAGGAAAAAGCCCCAGGAGGCAGAGCTCTGAGGGCTGTGTTTACACACAAGGAAGCCAGCGATTCCTGCCACCCGCGGAGCTGCAGCAGAGGCAGGAAGGTCGCCCCGGGGGAGCCTCCTGAGGCCCGGCTTCTGGCCCCCAGGGCCCCGGGGCAGAACCGGTCCCTGCTGTCCTGGGCCCCCCACCTGCGGTGGTTTGTTGGTGCGGCCCCAGCAAGCCATCTCAGGCAGGTATGTCCTGCCCCCACCAAGGAGGCAGCCCGCCCCACTCCACGCACATTCTCTCCACTGCTCCTCTGAGTGGTTGGAGCCCCTGACCGGGTCCCTCACTAAAAATGAGTTAATAAAGCCTTTTTAACATGCATTAATTTTACATCGGTACAGGAGTCATGATTTAAGAATCGTGAAACAGAAGCTTTTGGATGTGAACTCAGTCTCCTGGCTGCTGATCCAAGCACCTGCCCCAGCTACATAATCATAACTTCAGAAAATAAATACGTGTGTCCAAGCGCCCATGGGGGAGACGGCTCTAATCTCATGAAGCACATCAGCTTTGAAACCAGAAGGAAACGACCCCGTGAGCAGGTCTGTTCAGGTTTGGTGAGGCTCCGGATATCGGCCCGGAGGAGGAGACACACACGGGAGCCTCAGGAAATGGCTTGGCGGTTTTGTCTGGCCGGTTGGCAGCATGGGCCTTGCTCTCCTGACGCGGCAGCCCACCAGGGGAGGTCATGGGCGGGGGGCCCTCAGGCTCACACGAGGACCCCCGTCCCCAGGCAATGCCATCTGTGGCCCCTGCAAGAACGCGGTGGGCCGGTTCCCCCTGCACCCTGGAGCCTCCCGGTTGGCACTGCAGGGAAGTCCCCGCAGGGGCCCTGGGCTGTGAACCGAGGCCCGCTGCACCTGGTCAGCTGCAGCCCCCCTCCAGGCCTCTGAGCAGGCTGCGGTGCTCCGAACACTGCCTCCAGCCCCTGCTCACCCGCTGCACCTCCCCGGGTTCCTTCAGTCCCCCAGACTAGACCACCACCCCCGGGCTGTCAGCTACACAATGGCATCAATGACAAAGGCAGAAATAGAAATTCTAGCAGGTGTGGGTGCTCGGCTGGGCTCAGGAGAGCTCCGTGGACCTCACGGAGGCCCTGGCGGGGGCCTTGGCCTGGGCCCTCCTCATTGACCCGCAACTTCAGGCCACTGCCTGGCCCCTCCCGTGGACTGCGAAGCCCAGCGCTCGGCAGGCCACAGAGGGGCGGGCCGCCGCTGACCCCGCCCACCGTGCTCTGAGCCCAGCACTGTGGGCCCTGCTCCTGGGACTGCAGAGAGGGTCCCGCCCCACAGCTGCTGACAGGTGGCTGCCAGGCACCAGCGTGTCACCACTGTTCTTTATTTCCTTCCCTAGATAGACTGCACACCTGCTTCACTAGACTTTCTGGAGGGGTTTTCCAAAGTTAGATAGTGAATTTGCCCCCAGGGCACTAGGTTGGGGGGCAGGGGACTGTGGGGGGCAGCAGCCCGATGCAGGCTTTGTCACCAGGAGATGGCTGGCCCCCTCACTCACCTGTCCATTTCTTACGCGCCGTCAGTGCCGGTGGGACAGGTGTGCCTGCCCGTGTGGCATGACCACAGTGACCACCCCGGGGCAGATGGCACCTGTGGGTGTGACCCGGAGCACCGCCCAGTCTCCACACCAGGCTGCTATGACTGAGGTGGAGGCTCGGGCAGAACCGGCATGCTGCCCAGCTCCCCAGTGCCCCAGACAGTGGCCCCAGATGCCATGGTGCCATGAGAGAAGCCCAGTCCAGATGCTGCACTTAATTCCTTGGACTGCGTTTGACCTCGCTGGTGTCTGCTGCCCCATGTGTGCAGGGACCCCCACCTGCCCACCTTTCTCTCTGTGTGGCCTGGGACGTGGTCCCCCCATCCCGTCTGCACCCCTTCTTCCTGTCCCGAGAAGCAGTTCTCAGCACTCCAGCCTGTCCTGCTGGCCCCTTGGTCGGCTTCCTACCCTCCCTCCTGGGATACACACGTCCCAGTGAGCCATGGAGGGGGCTGTGGGAATGCCCACCCTCCAGGTGCGGGCCCCTGTTCGTCAGCATCCCCTATGCCCCAGGGCCCCAGGAGGACGCCAGCCTGGGTGGCCCCTCAGGGCCCAGATTGTCACCCTCTGCCTCCTGCGGTCACCACAGCGGTGTGGGGCAGCCTCCGGCAGGGGAAGGGGCTTCAGAGGGGCCTGGCCTGGGGGTGCAGCAAGCAGGGGGTGTGCCTTCCTCTGGGGGAAGCCCGTGGTGAGTGGGAACAGGGCCTCCCGGAGCCTGTGGACGGTGGAAGGAGCAGCAGCCATGGGTGCCAGGGGGGCCTGAGAGCAGATCTTGTCTGGCCAGGGACATGCAGCCCCGCAGTTTGAGGTGGGGCCCATAACACCCCCATGTTGCTGGAAGGTGCATGAGGCTGGACCAGGGAGGCAGGGATGGGGCCTTAGCTGACGTCCCCCTCAGGGTGCCCACCTGCACGTCCCTCCCAGGCTCCCTGCCCATACTGGAGCAGATGCCCCGGGGGCACAGGCAGGGTTGTTACTAAGGGATTATCCTGGACACATTGTTCTCAGCCGCGCTTTTTCTAATGTTTCCAAGCTCAGAAAATAAAGGTCTACATAATCACAGAGGGGGGGGGGGACAATCCTACTTGGGGGGCAGGACCACAGATACGGGTCCCATTTGGCAGGGACCACAGAGCAGGGCCCTGCGCTTGCACGTGGACAGTGAACGTGGCCATGGGGACCTCTGAAAGCCAAGGGCACTGGCGGGTGCTTCCAGGCCTGTGGGGCAGATTCTGGAGGAAGGTCCCAGCTCCTGTCCGACCTGAGAGGGCTGGAACCTCCTTCCTCCCCTCCATCACCGCGGGAAAGAGGACCATTGTCTCAGAGCTGACAGACAGCAGTTAACTCCAGCCCACTCAGAGGCCGAGCCCAGAATCCAGGCTTTCCCAAGAGCTGGCGTCAGGTGCGAGGAGTGGCGGGCACCTCCTACCCTGCTCACCCAGGGGCTCAGCCCCGTGCAGCACTGGGCCCCAGGTGACCCCACCCGCTTGGCAGGTAGAGCCCTTCTCGGGTGGCGGACTGAGCTTCAGGGCAGTGCCCCGGGCCGGAGCTGGGACAGGTGCAGGGGCGCCCGCAGTGGCCAGAAGGGTGTCTGTACCAGCTTCTCCCTGTGTCCTGACGTTTCAAAGAGCCCACCACCCTCAGGATAGCCCCCATCCTGGGAAGCGGGCAGTGGGACCCCGAGTCCCCCTCCTCTGTGAGCTTCCCGACCACTGGGAAGGACACTCCAACCGCACCAGCCGGCTCCACCCCCGGGAGACAATCGTTGGCCAAACTTGTGTCTTCTGTCGGCAGGTCACTGCTCCTTAGTGGAGGTGTGAGTGTCTCGGTGCTCCGTGCTCGGTGGGAGGAGGGAAGGGAGGATGGAATCCAGGCTCTCCTGGCGCCCTGACCCTCTGCCGCCCTGGTCACCTGACTGCTGGTAGCCCGCCCCATCCCCAGCGGCACCCCAGCTCCTGACGTCTACTTGGTGCTCAGGGACTGTGTGCCTCTGGGGGCGGTGACCGTCCCCCGCATGACGCTGGCTGGCTGGTGAGCACAGGCCTGGCCCAGCGCCAGAGAGCTGCAACAGCTTCATGAGAACAGAAGTCTTTTGGATCCTGGACCTCAGACAAATGGGGGCCTCAGCTGAGAGTGTTAAAAATAGAGGCCGTTAAAAAAATGTTTTTAACGAACTGATGGAAATTCCCCTTATCAAAAGGAGTGGCTGTAAATCAAGCTACAGGTGATGTGCCCAAGAGCTGAGGACTGTTTCCTGAGCAAATAATGCAAGCTCTGGGGATTTCCCTGGGGACAGCCTAGAGTGGCCACCTCTGCTCGGGAATGCTGCGGCTGACGCGAGAGTCTGCGGTGGGCGGTGGGGGTGGGGACCTGCGGAAAGCAGCCACTCAAACACTGACAATTCATCTCTGGACTTTGCAAATAAACAAGGGGCCCCCTGGAAAGGTTTGCTATGTAAAGAAAATGCCGTGGGCCACCCTGTGCACAGAGCGGCACTTCACCAGCTAGGACTTTTGCACAGGAAAGGCAAAGATCCAGACACATAATTTGGGGAGGGTCTGGGCTAAGGTCTGGGCATCAGAGGCCAGCGAGGAGTGTGGCTAGTCAAGAGGCCCTCTGGACAGAAGCAAGCCCCCTGCCCTGCCAGACCCCGATTGCTTGCCTGGGCCAGGAGGTGGATACACCCCCCTGTCCCAGCCAGTCACAGCCTCCGGCCCTCTCAGAACGGCTGCAGAATTCCTGAATCTTTAACGGCTATTTCCCCCTGCCCCGGCCAGCAGGGCCAGACCAAGCTGGTGCCCGGAGCTGCGAGCTGCAGGAGGACCCACCTGTAGGGTCAAGGCCCAGGCTGGCCCCGGGGGTGGGTGCCCTTGCACCAGGCGCCCTGGGGGACCTGGCTGGTCAGGTGACTCGGTTACTGCCTGGGGTCACAAGGCCCCTGGGCCTGGTTTCTCTCAGAAAAACCAGGGAGTGGGACCTCAGCTGTTGTCATGTGAGCTGTGTCCTCCTGTCACCCCCTACCAGCTCCTGGGGCCACCCCACACCTTCCCACATAATCACATAATTGGCCTGGGGCAGAATTTTGCTAAAAGCTCCCCGGCAGTGCTACTGTGAGCCCGGGTGTGTCCCTCTGCTGAGACACCCAGCAGCCTGGGTGGTGCAGGGGGACATCTGGACACAGCGCAGAGTGACTGGTACTCTACTGTTAGCATAGGATGGACTGTCCCACCGGGTGACGGTGTTATCATGAAGGTCCGGCCAGCTGTGACTTGTAGCGTGCTATGCAAATGCTCACCATTCACAGCGCGGCTTTAGGAAGACACGCAGGCTAAATGCAGGCTTGTTTGCAGGCTGCAGCGCTGTGCTCATAAACGCTGGAGCATGACAGGCTCAGCCCAGTGGGTGAGCACCTGCAGAGCCTCGGGGGGCACAGCCTGGCCTCTCGGGGGAGCTGGGGGGGCCATCCTCTTCCTTCCTCCTTATCTCCCCACTGGCTGAAGGGCCCCGAGTGGTCCTGACTGAGGCCCCTAGTTTAGGAACCATCTCTTAGATGTCCTTGTCTGAATAAAGGAGTCTGAACTCTTCTCCATGCAGAGACTAGAGTGCTGGCCTGAGGGTCTCGGGGAGTGAATACCCCTGTTCTGGAGCTTTTTCAGAGGAAAACTGCAGGCTTTTGAAATTGGATATGAACAATTTAAAAACCAGTTCATGTATTTATTTGCCGGGTTCTCCCGCCTAAACCTTAACCTCCATGGCCGCTTCACCCCAGCGGATGCCTCCCTGATCTATCCGCGGTGGGGCTCTGACTGCAAGAGATGCGGTAACCTCGCGTGCCGGCTGCTCAGAGATCAGGGTGTCCTCTGTGGCCCGACAGGGACAGATCCCAGAGTGGGGCACAAATGTCCTGGCTGGCTGGTGGCCCCTCAGAGGGCAGCACACGTCTTGTGGAGGGGCACGGAGGGGTCTGCAGGGACGCCGCCTACTTCACTGGTCTCCGCTTCATACCAGACAGACCCGGGGCAGGCTTGCCAGGAAGCTGGGGGCTCTGGCACGAGGACACCGGGCAGCTCAGAGGGCAACCCGGGCACCTCTGGGGGTGGGGCTTCTGCGTCTCAGCTGAGCACCACGCCGGGTGCTGGTCCTCCCAGCTGGCAAGCAGGCACGGCCAGCCCAGCTCTAACCAGAGGGCTCAGCCTCAGTGGACTGGGCCTCTAGGCCCTTCCCCACCAGCCCCTGGCCTGGGCTCAGGGGCCATCACAGCCCAGCCCAAGGACAGCCTGAGACTTGGGGCAGACAGGCCCCTGCTCCCTGCAGAGAAAGCTGTCGAGGAGGAGGGGGAGTGTTGGAGACGGGGAGGACAGTGGCCTAGCATCCTAATAGCTGTCACTCGCCAGGCCACCACACATCTTGCTCGCTGTGTCTCCGCGGAGACCCTGGCTGGGCAGGGAGCGGGCACTGGAGGCACAGAGGGGCCGCCTGGAAGCAGTGCTGGGAGGGCCGGCCGTGTGTCTCAGGCCCTGCCCAAGCTGCCCTCCCAAGCTGGTGGGAGACAGGGGGCACCCGCAGTGCTCCCTGTTGTGGAAGGAATGCCAGGCCACCTGAGGGAAATCTTGTGCTCTTAAAAGGGTCCTTTCTGACCCGGCTTCTTTTGCTACGCAAGTGTCACTTCCTCTTGTAGGTCCTAAAGGCAGACAGGAAGTTCAGGGAGGTGACTTTAACGAAAAATTGTGCTTTCTCTCTTACTGGATTCTTCCAAAGGCTGTTGCCTGATGTAGCTCAGGGTGCAGGGTCGTTCCAGCCTGTGGCAGACCCACCCCCACGGCCCTGCAGCTGTCTGCCTGGCTCGGGATGATGTCCCCGAGGCCCCGAAGCACAGGCTCACATGCCCGGGGACAGGCCCGGCTCTCCCCCAGAAAGACGAGGAAAGCTGTTTCCCAGCCAGCGTGCCCGCTAGCAGCGAGCTCGGCATGCCCTAGACCAGATTGCCTTAAACCAGACCGCCTTGTGGTGTGGACCCACTAATCCTGCTTTCACGCCACAGCTTTTCAGGATCAGAAAAACCTAGGACAACCCCTTCTCCCAGCATGGCGGGGACCCCTCTGAGTACGGAGGCCCCCTGACCATGGGTCTTGTCCGCAGCCAGTGGCCTTTCCCAGACATGGGGCCTGCAGTGAATGACGCCTCCCTGCTGCACACCTGTCCTGGGCTTTTGCTGGACGCTGTGTTTCATATATTAAGTAAAGGATCCCTGGGCTGTTGGGGCACAATCTCCCTCAGGCTAGGGGGTTTTACTGTCCCCGGAACAGCAGGTGCAGCTTCCCACCTGCGTGTCCGGCCACCCACACCTGCGTGGCAGCCCCCACCCCACCCCACCCCTCATCACCGTCCCGGGCCCGCCTGGTCCCAAAGAGCAAAAATTCAATTCACATGGTGCCGTGAACTCTCATCCCTCCTGAAGTGGTCAGCTAGACTCACAGGAAGGGATTTTCTTCCTCAAACTGGGAGGTTTTATTGGAAGGCAAACTGAGAACCCGATTATACAAACGAGTGTAGAGGGTTCCAGGATCATGGCGGCATATGCAGGTATAAAGGGGAAAACCTCTGAAAGCCCGAGACGCTGAACACCTGCGCACACACGGCCCCAGCACGACACGGGCCCGAGGGCCCAGGTGGGAAGCCGCTCACGATCGATCGCAGGGCCAGGCTGCGGCAGCGGGACCAGGAGCCTGGGCCTGCCTGCGAGGTGGCCGGCGGCAGCACTCCGTCCCACGGGCCACTCGCCTGGCACAGGCTCTGCAGGAAAGAAGCCCCTGAACTCTTCACGGTCGGTGCTGAGTCCGGGGCCCCTCACGCAGGTCGGCCCCTTTCAGAGGAGTTGCGGTGTCCTTGGAGACAGGGCCCCAGGCCCCAGACGCAGTCTCCGAGGCCAGGAGGCTCCCTGAGGCCCAGAGCTTCACTTTCACCTGAGACCAAAGTTGGTTAGATTCAAGGCTCAATGCATCCCCCCCTTTATTTTCGGAAGTGATTTTAAGTAACTTTTCTCCCCTAAAGTGTGGCTCTATGGCGTCCGATTTGGGGTTCGGATGGAATCCCAGGCGCAGCTTTCCTGCCTGGGCCGAGGAGGGTCGGCTGTGCCCTCTAGCCTGCCCGGGGCTGGCCCTGAGGGTCCCAGCTCTCTGCCAGCGGGTGCTGGGCCTTGCAGGTGGAGGTCTATGGTCATGTGGGCCACCGCAGCTCCGAGGCCAGCCACTTTTCTAAGGATGCGTCTGGCCTTGTCCTCCAGCCTCGCTCCCACCCGCGCCTGGCCTCCCGGAAATCGAAGGCCCATTTCCCGGCGCCGCCCTCACACCCGAGGGCTCTGAGCTGGCGAGGGAGGGGCAGAGGCCCCAGGAAGGTGCGGTCTAGGGACACCTGGGTCTGCTGTTCAGCCTGTGGGGAGAAAGCCCTCCACGCCTTGGCCACCTTGGCTGTCTGGATGTTGTTAACAGCCCGGCCCAAGTCCCGCTGGTAGAGGGGATCTAAGAGTGAGGTCACGGGAGGGGTGCCATGGGAGCCAGGGCCCGCGCCCTGTGCACTGGGCGTCACGACCTCCCACTGTGATGCCCTGTGGGCAGCGTGCTGGCAGGCAGAGGGTGGACTGAGGTTCCCCCCTGGGCCTGCTGTTTGCAGAGCACGTGGGTGAGCAGCGGCCATGTGTGGTCATCATAGGGGCCAGAACCTGGGCGGCCCCCACTCCCACCCCGAGCCCCGCATCTGGACTTCAGCCAGGCCGCAGGTCTGTGGGACCCACCTCCCCTCAGGCTCTGGCCTCTCTGGGCCCCTCCCGCCTCCATCTCCTTCGGCTTCTCTGTCCTCCTTAAGGGTGCTGTAACGGGTCAAACTGTCCCTCCCAAAATTCAGGTCCTGGAACTGCCTAACGTGGCTATTTAGAAACAGGGTCTCTGCATATGGTAACAGCTCAGAGGAGGTGCCCTGCGTTTGGGTGAGCCCTAAACCTGATGGCTGGTGTCCTTGTAGGAGGAAGAGAGACAGATGCAATGGCAGAGCGCTGCAGCCCCCTCCCAGCGCCGCCTGGAGCCCCCTGCAGAACCTTCTGGAAAGAGCCCTGAGGAGCCAGCCCTGGGGACACTCCTGGACTTGGACTTGGGCCTCCAAGTCAGGAGAGAGAAGTGCGTTGTTCTAGGTCACCCAGGCCGCACACCCGATGTGTCCCCACCCCTCCTCGTGCTGAGCCTGGCCTGGCGAAGGGGCAGATGTACCACTGACTGGGGTCCCCCGGTCCTGGCCCAGCTGCCATTTGCTCCCGCCACCACCTAGTCATGTTCTGGGTTCAGGGGAATGGTGACCGAGGGGGGTCCACCCTGATCTACACTGCCTCACGTCCCGTCCATGGGTCTGTTCATTTGGGGTATTCTGAGCCCCAGGTGCAGCCATGCCACCCCAAGAGACAGCCCTCGTGCGGTCCAGCTGCTCTCGGACCTCAGCCACTCCCCCTGGCCCAGTGGTAGTGACCCCTCCTGGTGGCAGCGTTCCCGAGTCCCCAGCGATGGGGACAGGAGGGCATGGGTCTCACACTCGGACCACTGAGCTTTGGGGGTGAGCTGTCGGATGTTGAGTGGCGTCCCCACCTTCTGCCCCTCAGAGGCCACCAGCCATCCCCAAGTGTGATGACCAAAATGCCTCCAGGCCTCCTCGGGGTGAGACCCCCGGCTGGTGATGGCTGGGCAGCGGCGGGTCCCCAGTGAGGGCCACCCCTGTGCCAGCACCACTGCTGACCAAGGTCACCAGGCCAGCACAGCTTACAGCTTGTATTGTCTTAAATCAGGTTTCTGGACACAGACGCCTAACACTGGCAATCGGCTGTCTACAACACAGCAAGGAGCAGAAGCCATCGAAGCGGAAAGAGCAGAGGGCACCCGCGGGTCTCCCCGAGGCCCAGGAGAGCAGCGATGGGGACCGCCTGGGAGGCGGGCACTCAGGGCACCCAGCGTGGACAGCACAGGCCCCCGGGCCAGGCAGAACCACAAGCATGGTGGGAGGGGGCGTCAGGCCAACCTGCACATCGGGCGTGATGGGGCAGAACCAGGGTGCCTGGCCCCGCTGCCTCCCCCAGCGAGGAAACTAGCTCTGACAGGTAAAGCGGACGGGGCCTGGGCGAGGACCCAGGCCGAGCATCTTGGGGTCAGCTCGGGCCAGCTGAGCAGTGGGCAGGCTGCCGGGCGGTGTGGGGCCCTCAGCCGGGCTCAGGGCAGGCCCGCAGGACGCGCCACAGTCCCAGGTCACTTCCCAGCACAGCAGCCCGCCTTCCTGCACCCAGGTGGCCTCTGAGCTTCTCGCTCTGCATGCCCACTAGTGGCCTTTGTGTGCGTGGCTCTTCTGGCAACCTGCCCTCTAAGGCTTTCGGGTGAAGTCAGGGCAGATGAGGACCACGCCCACTTACAAGTCGTATGAGGACTTCTGGCATAAAACCCGACAGAGAAATGATCTCTGGTAGTGAGTGTGGGGCTCAGCCTCACGTCTGAGCCGGTGGCCTTGTCCGCACACTCCAGCCCGCCAGGGCTGAATGGCCCCACCTTCCAGGGGCATGAACACCTGGGCCGCCTGGCGGCCTCCTTGCAGAACCTTCTGGAAACTTACATCCAGGGCAGCATGGAAACCATCAGGGGAGGACAGGGCCATGTGCTGCCCGTGCCCTGGTAGGCCGGTGGCCCCGAGGGGCCTGTCATCTGCGTCGGAGGTCTTGCTCACAGTGTGCAGGCTCTGGGGGAAGCCAGGCAGGAGGCTGTGGCCATGGCAGAGGGCGGCAAGGAGCTGCCGGCCCTTCACTGAGGGAATTCTTGCTGCGTCGCCCCGGAGGATGCAGTCTCCACCACGTAACGGCCCACGCTGAAGACCTCCAGTGATCACGAGGCCAAGTTGGTGTCCGCTGGACACTGTCCTCGCTCCTGGCGAGCCCAGCTTCTGCTCTCCCCAGCATGTGCCTCCAGCCACAGAGCCCCAAGTCCCGGAAGCTTCTGTGTCCTGCTGCATGGACCCCTGGCAGGCTTTCTTCTTGCAAAGGTCACCTGTGCTTTCCAGGAGGGAAACCTAGCCTTTGGCTGAAACAAACACGGGCAGACTTTCTTCCCAGTGAAGGTCCCAGTGGAAGGGGAACAGGGGCCCCTCAGGAGTTCTGCGGTGCTGGCTGTTTGCTGCATTTGGGACGCACACACGCACACACAGGGTGGGGGCAGCAGCCAATACGGCAGAGTTGCAGTGAGCCCCTGCACCCACCTCTCTCGAGAACACCCTTGAGTGACCTCCACGTAGCAGAAGTCCAGGAGGAGAGTGGGATCCTCACTCCGAGCAGGACACCCCGTCTTCTGCACTTGGCAGCAGAGGTGGGGAACCCGCCCACTCGGCGCATGTCTCCAGGGCTGCTGACCCTCTGGAAAAGGCCTCATCCTGGGATGGCGAAGTGCCTGGCTGGCCCATCCTGCCAGGGAAGCCAGCGTGAGGCCCTCCAGGCCAGAGGGACTCCGCATTCATTAAGCCCCCTTGTTAATGGTGCAGGTGGGGGAAGATGGTCCCCCCCTGCCACGAGCCAGCCTGGGTCAGTTCCTGAGCTGCCATCCAACGCTGCTCCTGGTCATTCACAGGAGCTCTGTCCATGTGCTGGGCAGTGAGTTCTTATCCAACATGGTCTTGGAAGGAAAGAGAGGGAGAGGCCGTGAGGCACAGGTGTCCGCTCCTTCCCACTTTGGAGGCAAAGGGGTGGGTCTACTCAGGACCCGGGATGGCGAAAGCACCACCCACAGGCAGCTCACTGGACTCGAAGAGCAGGCAAGCCCTAACATTCTAGAAATCGTGGTCCCAAGTCATCTGAAACTGGCTGCCTGGGCCCCGGGAGCACCTCCGGCAGCAGCAACCAGCCAGCGTGACCTGGCCACACCGGTGGGCCCACTTGCGGGTGCTGCGGGCCAGCCAGGCACCGCACTGCAGGTCAACCTGCTCAGAGGTGGAGAAATGGGGCTCAGAGAGGTGTGGCCACTTGCCTGGGGTGCCAAGTGCAGGCCAAGACCCAAGGCCCCTTACAGCCTGAGGTGCCTGCCAGGGGGTGTGGGAGGCTGTGTGAATATCCCAAATATTCAATCTTTACTCCTGGGACTGGAGAGCGCTCACCTCACCCAAGAGACACCAAATACCTGTTCTCTTAGGAGGGACTTGGTGTCTGGACTCACTTGAGACCCCCGTGGGACAGGGTGGGGAGGGTGGGACCCAGGGAGGCAGTGAGAACGGGTGAAGTCACTTGCTTGGCCGAGGTGCCCGGGAGCCACTGTCCCAGCCTCTGTGCTTCCGTGTATGTTTGGAAAATTCTGTAACCCAGAGTGAGTGAATGTACACAGCACAGGACTATGTGCCAAAGGGACCAGTAGGAAATGCCTTCCCTGGGGGTTCCCCGTGTCTCTGAAAATGGAAACATCTACTTCGTGGTCGAGTATTGCTTGTGCCAAAAGGCAAACGCCGAGAAAGTGGCCACCAGCCCGCCTGGGGCCACATGACCCGCGCGCTCTCCCCATGCATCTCCTTCCCTCCTGGCAAACTCACCAGTGAGTTCCTGCTCTGGCCTGTCCACCTGGCACCTGCTGGGACAAACCAGAAATGCTCAGGGCTGGGGAGGGCAGCTCGGAAAGTCCCAGTGGCCCCGAGGGCCCCGGGCAGGCACCCTGCTCTCCAGAGAGGTGCTGTCTAAGAGGTGGGTGCAGGAAGCACTTTAAGTTGCTCTGTGCCTGGGCCAGGGCTCCCTCTCAGGGCCTGGCTGGTGGGCGGCAGAGCCATGGCAGTATTTTTGGGAAGATGGAATTGGCAACAGACTGGAAACTCCAGGGCAGCACACGATCCCCCTGCCCTGGGGAGGACACCAGCTGTGAGTGACTCTTTAACCCAAGTGGTCGCCTGCTCCATTTAACCTTTCCTCCTGGGGGTCCAGGAAGATCCCAACTTTGTCATTAGGACCTTTGGGGATGCCTGCCAACCTCCACCACCAGGCCGACCAGAGGAGACTGCGCTGTGCCCCCAAAGGCTGGCCCTGCAAGCCTCTCTTGTGGACACTTGGGTCTTGCATGACCAGGTCCAATTTCTGGGCTTTTCTGCCTCCACTGCGTGGCTACTTTGTTTTACAGGGTCCAAACCCAGACTTCCTGCATCTGGGGCAGAGTCTGGCCAGAACTCAGGAGCCAGGCAGGCAGGGATTGAAGGCAGCTCAGCTTCCAGAGAGATGAGCCCTGTGCTGGGCATTCCCACCCTAAAGCGGGGAGATGGGGCTTCCCACGGAGCAGGCTAAGGGCTTCTGGAGCAGGCGGAGCGTCACCACTATTAACACCGAACTCCAAATGACAGCAACATCCTGAAACAGAAAACCATTCCCCCTGGTGAAACACAGCCGTCCACCGCGCCTGGTCTGTACCTGCCTGGCTGCTGCGGGGACACCTGCTTCTGTACACCCAGCCCACGGCCACGGCCACGGCCACAGCCACGCCCAGCAGGGCAAGGACGCTGAGCACGGCCCTGTTCTTCTCATGGGCGTTGGCCTGGCTCTCCGTCATGCTGTCCTTGGTCCCAGAGACTGTCTCTACGGGGAGAACAAAGTAACCGACTTAAAGGGAGGGAGGCAAAGGGCCTTTTTCACCAGCAGAGACGGGGGCCGGTCCTCCCCGCACGACTGCCGTCTTTCAGACGGAAGGCTGACGGAGAGAAGGCTTTACTCTCCCAGTGAGTCTCCATCTCTTCCAGGGTGTCACTACCTGCGTGACGGGCGATCCCAGCCCCTCTACGGCCACACCTGGTGGAGGGGCCAGAGCGGAAGCACAGATTTTTCCTGGCTTTCTTATTAATTTTTTCTAGGTTTACTGCTGGCTATTAAAGAAAAAAATCGAGGTGAAAATAACATAACATAAAATTCACCATTTTAAGGTGAACAATTCCATGGTATTTAGTACATTCACAGTGTGATGCAGCCATCACCACTGTCTAATTCCAGAATATTCCACCACCCCAAAAGGAAACCTCCTCCCCATAAGCAGTCATGTACCCCACATCCCTCCCTCAGCCTTGGTCACCTTGAATCCACTTTCTGTCTCCAAGGATTTGCCTGATCTGGATATTTTTCATACAATGTGTGACCCTCTGTGTCTGGCTCTGTCACTTAGCATCACTTTTCAGGTGCATCCACGTCGTGTGGGCCCTGCCTCCCTCCTTCTCGTGGCTGCATACGATCCCACTGTGTGGGTGGGCCACGTGGTGGGTCCTTCCCCCCGTCCGTGCCACTAGGGCTGTTCCTGCCTTTTGGGCACCATGGCCAGGGCTGCCATGGACATTCATGTGTGAGTGTGCGTTTGAGTCCTGTTTTCAGTTCTTCTGGGTCTATGCCTAGGCCTGGGGTTGCAGGGTCATGTGGAAACCTGTTTAGATTCTTGAGGAATGGCTGGACTGCTTCCACAGTGGCTGCAACATTTCCCCCCCGGCAGTGCACGGGGACCAGTCCCTCCTGTCCTAGTGCCCAGCTGTTCATCCCCTTGGAAAGTGGTTCTCATGGGCAGGCAAGCCACAGCTTCCCTGGAGAGCCCATGACAAATGCCCCATGCTTCTCCAAACCTGGAGAAACCATGAGCTAGACAGCAGCTTGGACTTAAATGCACCTTAGAATCATCTGGAAGCTTTTAAACATGTCCTGATGCCCAGACAGCCCAGAGGTGCTGACCCGTGGATCTGGGTACAGGGGCTTTCACAGATTCCCCAGGCTGTCCCACTGTGTCACCAGGGTCGAGGCCGCTGCCTGAGGAGAACCTTCCACTTCCCCTTCTGCCTGCTGCCCGGGCTGCTCTGCCAGGGAGACCACCACCGGGGGGCAGAGGTCAGAGGGGGGCTCCTTGGTGCAGCCCTTGTCCTGGTCCGTCTGGCTTGGAGACCACGACCACTGTGCTCTGATCAGGGAGGAGGGAATCGGCCCTGCAGGTCAGGGCAGCTTCATGGCGTGTGACCTGTGTAGGCTCAGGGACAGTGGACAGAGGGCCTGTGCTCAGCCCAATGCTCTGCTGTTGTCGTCTTGAATTCTTATCCCTTCTGAACAAAGACCCATGCATTTCCTTCCATTCCCAAGCAGGCCCTGCAGGCTACCTGATGGGTTCCTGCAGCAGGTGGGGCCCACCGAGCCCAGCCCCTTCCACCTGTCATCTCAGCACTGGTGGGACGGGAGCCTATGGCTTCTATGAAGGAGTCAGCCTCCCGCACCCTTCCCCAGGGAGGCCCTGTGCCCCCAGCAGGCCCACTGAGACCCCCCAGGGAGGGTGCTCTGGTCTTCTTGGGGGCACACACCCCAAGGCCGGGCAGGTGTGGGCTTCCCTCGTCACACTGCGGCCTGATCCTGTGACTCCTGAAATGTTACATGACCTTTTAGGCCTCAGTCCCTCCTCTGTAAAATGGGTTACCAGAACTGACCCAGGAGTGAAGATTACGTTAAACAATGTGCCCCAATCCTGCCCCTGGCAGCCGCGGTTAACTGGTCGCCTGGCTGTCACCTTCTCTCCCCACCACCCACCCTCCTGAAGCAAATGCCAACCGCCAAGTCCCCTGGAGGGGCTTGGTCTCCTGCCTGATAGGGCTTCCCTACCACCACGGCCCCCCGTCCTGTGTTGCGTTGGGGGGCATGCACCCCCAGGTGACCTCACCTGCCTGGCTGCTCACAGTCAGGTTTTGGTGCAAAAGCACGTTCTCTATGCAGCAGCCGACGTTCACGTTGGGGGTCCGCCTGACCCTCAGGACGCTGACCACATCATACAGGCCCCGCCCATTCAGGGAGATGGTGCTGTTCTGCAGGGCCGTGTCCAGCAGGCTGTTGTCCGTCTTGTTGATCCAGTACACATTTGGCTTTGGGTAGCCGTTTGTGGATGTGCACATGAAGGTGAGCGCCTCGTCCTGCTCAGGGCTGCTCAGGGCGCTGACCACGGGCATGCTGTAGTTTGCTGCAGGGAAGGGAAAATGCCGAGTTCTGAAGGTCAGAAACAGAGGGGCACAGGCTGCCAGCGGCCAGGTTAAAGGGGAGGCGGCCTGTTGTGCCCTGACCTGGTGGAGAGGCAGGGCCACGGCTGTGGTCTGGGGGGTGTTCTGTCCAAATGTCATCCCCACTTACCCCAAAAGAGGGGCTACTGAGCCCGATGGGCAGTGACTGGCAGCCCTCCCGGGTCCAAGGATGAGGCCTCCTTTGAATCTAGCGACTTGGGGAGCATGCAGTTCATCTGACAGACACGCAGCCTATCTCGCCACTGAGCTGAAGGCCTTGGTTGACTTTAATTTTCTTCCTAGGTTCTGATCTCACTTAGTGCTTCACAGCAACCACCTCTTAATTTCATTAAAAAAAAATCTAGTTTGAGTTGAGATGGAGAATTCAAAGCAAGGACAGCAAGATAAGGAGTTCTGTGCAGCCAGATAGCCTCACGTTTGGGAAAAGTCTCTTACGAGTTGAATGATTTTTTTAAACTTCACACATAGTTAAACAGAAGACTGCTAACGTGAGGATTTTCTTTATGGGAAGAAACAGGTGAATGAGCCAGAAAACAGGTCTTATCAACACTTTATCCAGGGTGGAGGGCCGAGGTGGAGCAGCTGTCAGCTTTGCTGGACTTACCTGCCACGTGCAGCGTGACCACGACTTTCAAAATCATTTCTAACTCCAAGGATTCCCTAAACACCAGGCAGTTAAATTTCTGTTCATCCTGGGGGGTGATGTTGTGCAGATGCAGGGAGAAGTCTCCCCTCTTCATGCGGTCCGGGGACAGGTGGGCTCGGTCCTTGTAGCGGCTATCCTTATGGCCCGAGGAGCCGTTGCGGGCAAGGTAATACGTCACCACAGTGGTGTTCGGCCTGGCAGTGTGTGGCCTGCCCGCGTGCAGTTGTTCAGTGACGTTGATTTGCCAATACACATAAAGGTCATTTAAGTCAAAACTGTTCTTTTTGGGGTAAATGCAGCTGAGCTCAACGTCGCTGCCCACCATGGCTCTAACTTCTTTCCCTTGAGCATCTGCAAGGATCAACAAAGCACGCAGTTCATTCTCCACAGGTGACTCCCAGCTTTCCAAGCTGTTCTGTTAGGGCTGGGGGGTAGCCTTGGTTGTGAGACTCAGACACTGTCTGCCTCATTTCAGTAGAAGAATGTATTAGTAAGATACACACCGGAGTTCAGCAATATTTTTAAAATGCAGATATTTGCAGAAAGCCACTCCAGGGCAGCGTTGATGTGACCGACAGTGATGTCGGAGGCCAGCGCTGGGAGAGGCAGGGGACTGCTCTGCACTGTTGGTGCCACTTCTTGGGAGCTTATAATTAATTAAAAATTAAAAGGGTTTTATGAGATTCAGACACTTAAAAGAGAGTATCCGTTTCTCAAGAGCAGCATATGATGGGGTTCACACTACATCAGAAAAGGCCCACTTGATGTATCCAGGGTTTTCCAGTCTGGGCAGCCACTTAAACGCCTGCAGGGGCAGCACCTCCTCCTGTGGCCGGAAGGCTCGGCCTGGCCCTGGCCTCGGCTGCTGGCCGAGTCCCTGCTCCTTGCTCTTCGGGAAGCTGGTGCTTTGGGGGCTCCCCTGGGCTGACCGAGGCGCCAGGGCCAGGAGAAGCAGAAGGCCCAGGTTGGGCTCATCCGCCCAGCAGAGGGACTGAACTGTGTAGAGGCACGGCCTTCCACCCACACTAAACACCACGTGAAACCAGGACCAGGGACCTCTGAGCCTGTAATTCCACATGTTACCTGAGGCCTGGGGACCTGGGAAAGCAAGGGGGCTGTGGTGGGGTCCCTGCACCCCGAGGTTTGGAAGCCGGGCTCCTGCCGGAAGGAGCGCCGCCTGGACTTACCGGCTCGCAGGCCGACGAGCAGCAGCAGGAGCAGCTGGGGACTGGAAAACAAACAACCAGAATGGCGGGTGAGGTTCTGCTTCTTCCAAAGAGGGGCCAGCTACTTCTCCTGGGCAGGAGTGGGCTACACCCACACAGAAATGCTAACACGTCCCCAGCCAGCCTGTGCCCTGGCGAGCTTCTGGGGAGGGAGTTCAGGGAGAGGAATCAGGCCCAGCGTTCTCGGGCCAGTCCCAGGCTGGGCCAGCTGCCGGGGGGGACCACACCCTCTGCAGCACGGGAGCATGCTCATAAAGGGTGGGGAAGGCCACCCCCCCCAAGGGCACGCCTCCCACCTGCTGGTGGCCCAGTCTCGCCAGGGATGGATTACAAGAAATTGTATGGAATCAGAAACAAATGCTTTCAAGGTATTTCTAGCAAGAGCTGCATTAAAATTTGGGGGAGACATCTAAAACTCCCAATGGCAGGGTCAGGTGACTTGCAGGCCTGCCGTTTAAAGGAACATGGTCATTCTGAATCCAGATCTGGTGGCTTCTCCAGAGCTGGTGGGCAGCTGAGCCACCAGGGGCCCACAGACCCTCCCGCCACTTCCCAGGCTCCCCCAACCTCTGACCTTGGCTCGTTTGCCCCTGACTGCCTCAGTCTAGCTCCCCCTCCTGCAGATCTCCTGGGATGCTGTGTCCTCAAGCTCTTTACCTCCAGAAACCCTGCCCCATCCCAAGAGCTGTCATGTGAGTCTGCATGGAGGCCTGCCACTCCCAAGTGGTCACCAGCAGGTACCACTCTCCTGCCCGAGCCAGGCCCTGGGCCACCAGGAGCCCCCCATGCCCCAAGACCGCGGCCTGCAGGTGGGCCTGTCCTCTCTCATTGCCCTGTTGGGGCCACAATTCCCACTTGTGGGGACCATTTCGATAACCCCCACCTCCAGTCTTGACCCCTCCAGCCATCTTCCCCAGAGCCAGAGGAACCCTCTGCCATACAAGGCTGTGGAAGCTCCAGAGCCCCCGACTGGTCTCCCCTGGCACCCACCCAGTGGGCGCTCGCCAGGCCCTCCCTGTCTGTGCTCTGGATGCAGGACCATGTGCCTCAAGTGCCTCCTCAGGGTGTCTGGGGGCTTTCAGGGGGAGGGGGTGGGTGCACGCACATGATCTGAGCTCTGGCAAGGGAGGTGGGTCTGCCCCCCTCACTGGGCGCTGCCTGCCTGTCTGCCCGTCTGGAGGCCTCTCTGTGCCCTCTCCTTGGGCCCTCCTCCCACTCTGCTGTCCCACCTGCCCCCCAGTCCCCCAGACTCCAGAATGTGGGTGGCCCTGACATTCCAGTACTTAGTTTTTTCTCTCTTGAGAAAATGTTCTTCACCACCTACATTTTTAATTGGGGAGACTGGGCGAAGGGACTCAGGTATGGGGGAGGTTTTGAACCGAGTGGGTGGGGCACCTAGGGACAGGATACCTCACCAGCTCATCACCCGGGCACAGGCTGTGGACACCACCATGCACTCTAGGACGGTATTTTGGCAAAAAGCTGGGAGCTGTCATCCCCCCCTTGGGGCTGGCAGCGACCTGGGGTGACAGAAGGTCCCTGAGGCAGCCCCACCTTCCAGGCTGGCTCTGCTGTGTGTGTGTGTGTGTGGGGAGGCATGTCACCACACGGCGGGCAGCAGCTGGCCTTGGAGGTGTCCGACATCCTCCTGGGCGCAGCGCGGTCACATCCTACCGCCAGGGCCATTGCTGAGCGCCGGGAGGCGGGCGCGCAGAGGAGCGGGGCGGGGAGCATGAGTCGGCCTCCAGCTTTCGCTCTCTGCCTTCCCTCCGGGGACCCGCCCCCAAGCGCACCCACGCGCTGCCGCCTCGCCGCCGGGCGAGCGGGTCCCCGTCCGGTCACCTCGGGCCCCCGCTCCTTCCCGCCTCGCGGACCGTTCCGCCCGCGCGCTCACCTTCTCAGCCGCATGGTGGGGCCTGACCTCGGGCCGCGGGAGCCCTAGGGGCGCCGGACACGGAGCTCGGGAGACCTCGGAGCGTGGGAGAACTCGGAGAGCCGGAGACCGCCGCCGGCGGGCGACCTGGGAACACTGGGGGCCTCGGGCCGCGGGAGACCGCGGAGCTCGGGAGACCTCGGAGCGCGGTAGCCGTCGGAGCTCAGAGCTCGGGCCGCGGGCGCCTCCGAGAGCCGGAGCCCAGCCACCCCCGCGCGTCCGCCGCGCCGCTGGAGCTCTCTGCGCGCCCAGCTGGTCCCGGGCGAGGAGCCCGTCTGGCCCCGCCCCGGCCCGCCCCCTGCCCCGCCACTCCCAGGACCGCGGCGCAGAGGAACGGAAGCTCGGTCACAGGCTCCAGAGTTTAGCCCTTCCCAGGCCAGGCTGCCAGTCGGGATCCCGTGGGCGCAGGACCGGTGCCCCGCGAAGTCGAGGAGGCGGGGGCTCAGGGCGCCGAGGGAGGCTTGCCCAGTTGCAGGGGCGGTGGGGGGCTCCGCGCTGCCCCGCCCGTGGCCCCAGCGGCCCTGCCCGGGCGGAGTGGCGCGTCGGGCCGCCTCCCGCCCTCTCGGGGCCGACTCAAGACCTTCCAGGCGTAGGTGAAGTCGGGCCCCACGACAGCTGGAGAACGAATGAAGGAATGAAGGAAGGCGGGCAGGCCGGCACGCAGGCTCCACCTCCCAGGCCAGCCCTGGGCCCCCCGCCCGGCTTTGCCCCCCTAACCTCCGTGGGGTCCTGGCTCACGTGCCGCAGCACAGTCGCACGTTACAGGCTCTGAGAAGCCCACCCCCTGGGAACCAGTCCATCTTTGCCCCGGTGGGACGCGCTGTGGTTTCTGGCCCGGGAAAGGCGGCGCGGCGCCCTTCGCCCCCGTCCCCCAGCCCTACCCAGCCCCGGCCTCCGTGCTGCCAGGCTGAGTCCGGACTCCCAAAAGAGGGCGGCGGGGCCGCGAGGAAGAGGGCACCCTTCCAGCAGAGGCCGCCTCGGTCCGCAGGCGGGGGTCCCGCGGAGCAGGCAGGAGGGGGTGACCCTTGCGCGGGAGGTACAGGCACTGCGGGTGCCCCGCCCCGCCCCCAGCGGCGCCCAGATGGGAGGCGGGGCGGGTTGGAGGGCAAGGTGAGGGCGGAGCCAGGAGGGCTCCCGGTCCGCTGTAACTCCGGGGAGAGGAAATCCTGGGTCAAAATACCTCTAAAACCGACATCAAAGGGAGAAATAAAGTATAAAATCCATTTGTTACTTACAAACTGCAGTCCTGGGCGGCGTCTCTTTCCTGCTTGGGCACAAGCAAGCAAGACCTCCCCCTAACGTCCCAGGTTCAGATAAGCCCTCGGTGGCCCAGGTAGGTACCCATTAATATGGAGATGACCTTTTCTCTACCCTTGAGGAATGCCTGTTGATATGCACTAAAGCCAGGCGAGATATCTGGAAATATTACAATTTTACCCGCAGGCCACCCCTCCGGAAATGTCGCCTTACAATCTACTCGTTCCCCCTCTTCCACAATGGTCCCCGGGCGAGAAAACTGGAGCATTGTGACCAGACTAATGACATAACAATAGCAACAGCATAAATTATGACAATCCTCAACCCGGAGGATTCAGCAAGGTTCAGCCTTATGCACAGCCCGTCCATTCCCCAGGTTGGCCGCAGCCAAGGGTTCCGAGCAATCATCACGCGACAGCTGCAGCCAGGGGGCGCATCCAGGCCACGAGGACTGTAGGAGAACATAACCATAAGGGCGGTAAGATACGTGTGTCCGTGACACCAGCACAGGCAAATCTTGTTGATCGGGTAGGATACATGCTAGAGAGTGGTCTCGTGATAAAACAGTGGCAGGAATGGGATCTCGTCCTGGTCTAGTGTACCAGACCTTCACCCCCTCCCTGTGGGAGTTACAGATGGGTTGATATACAGGGCTACGAGAGGTACATGCACTGGCCATAAAGATAAAAACAAAACTTCCCCGTAAGATGCTCTTACCTTCCGGACGTTTTGGGTACACTACCATGACCTTTGGGGGCCGTTCAGCTGTTACTCCAGGAATACACAGGAGGCCAACTTCCAGGCCTTTCCCCCAAGGAGCCAGAAGGGCCAGCCATCGCTGGTCCATGTGTTGAAATGTCCAGGGCCAGTGGTAGGGGTGGGGAAAGCCTGGACCTTGTCTATGACTGCTTCAGGAACAACTTTCGTTTTAGCTGAGCAGACAACCCGCAAGAATTTCATAGACAAACCAGGTCCCTGAACCTTGGCGCTGCTCACAGCCCATCCTTTCTCCTGTAGATGGTGCAGCAGTCTAGGAGCTGCCCCTTCTAAATCTGCAAGAAAATCAGACGTGAGCATAATGTCATCAGGGGAGTGATAAAACTGCACCATTTGCGGTTTCTTCCATGTGGCCAAGTCCTGCTCTACAAGTCCATGACAGGTGGTGGGACTGTGGAGGTGTCCCTGTGGAAGGACAGTGAATGTCCACTGCCGGCCTTCCCACGTGGAGGCAAACTGTTCCTGGCTTTCCTGTGTTATGTCATTAGAGAAGAAAGCATTAGCAAGGTCTACTGCATAATGATACGTTCCCAGCCCATGGCTGACTGTGTCCCTAAGGGCTGCTATAGAGGGGACAGCAGCATGCAGAGGGGGTGGGACTTTACTCAGTTCCCTGTAGTCCACGGTCATATGCCAGGAGCCGTCTGGCTTTCTCACTGCCCACACTGGGGAATTCAAAGGACTCTGAGTGGGCTTTATGATGCCCACCCTCTCCGACTCCTGTAGAGTTTCTCCAATTTCCTTGTGCCCCCCAGGCAATTTATACTGCTTAGTATTTGTCACCCGCCGAGGTACAGGCAGAGCTACAGGTGGGTGCTTAGCATGTCCCCCAGAACTGCCTTTACCACACATACCCTCAGTCTGAACTCCCCTGCAGTGGTCTGTCACCACAAGCCCTGCAGGATATCTGTCCCCGAAATATATTCAGGGATGGGAGAAATGTACACCGTATACTCCTTTGGAGGTAAGCGCCCTATCCCCAATGAGATTTGGGCTGTCTTCACTCTAATTGCCTTACCCCCATAGCCATCTATCACAGCAGGGGTCCCGGGAAAATGCTCAGGGTTGCCATGAATCAGAGAACACTCAGCTCCTGTGCCCACCAGCACCAGGACACATTGTACATTCACAGGGGACCACTGAATTGCTAATTTTACGTGTGGCCTCTGGTCCCCACTATGTCCCCCAAGGTGGGGACTTTGACGCCCCCTCAGTCGAACCACGATGCCCAATCGTCCTCCTGTGGGGGTGAGGGCCCAGGCGAATCCTGAGTACTGTCTCCCAGGAAGTTTTGCAGGGACACAGGCCGGGCGTGAGGCTTTGACGCTGGTTTCCATGGCCTGGACCTCAGCAGCTGGAACTGCTGCTCTGGCTTTAATTGGTGCCACAGTTCTAACAATATTCTATTGGGCTGCCCATCGAGTTTTTCTTTCACTACCCCAGCCTTTGTCAAATCAACCCATATCTGGGTCCTCAAGACCTTCACGGGGCCTTTTGCACCTCTCCTTTCAGTTGTAGCCTGTACTTCCCTCTGTGCCCTTATTGTTTCAAGCTCCCCCAGATCTGCTGAAGTACGAGTAGCCTCACTTATGGGTTGTCCTAGGTGGGGCAACAGTAGTCACTAGGGACCCAAAGGGAGATGGGGGAGCTGTATGCAGCACCAGGTTTCTCATTCCTACAGTGACCAACTCCTCATCAGAGCCCTCGGGGTCCATATTATAGATGATATTTTTCATACCCAATTCCCACAGTACCTGCTGGAGCTCTGCATATGTTTTCCAACTACTGGGAAAATATGGTAAATCACCCTGATTAGGCCAAACTACCCTGATGGCAGCTGTCAGCCATTCCAGGAGTGTCTGAGTCCCTGAGGCGTGATGGGCATTTTGCAGCTGCTGTAGGAGGGAAGGGTGAGACCTCAGGGAAGCCATTCTACTCATCTCAGTACCTGACACAACAGTGTTTTCCACCCCCACATTCCAGAGACGTAAAAGCCATGCAGACAGAGATTCCAGTTGTGAGGCAGGAAAATAGATATGAGTGGAGTGGAAAGAGAGTAAGGCCAGTAAGCCCACTAGATGGGACTCAAAGAGTTAACCAGTTAAAAAGCTTGAAAGCCAGGAGCAACTTGGCCTAGAAGTTTGAATACTGCCGAGATAACGAAAAGTATCTCAGCATAGCCTATGTTTTCACTGTGTCAATTAGCACATACCATTGGAAGATTTACTTTACCTTGCTCAAAGGCCCAGCTTATTCAGGAAGAATTCTATCTTAACGCTAAGATTGCATTTTAATCAAACGGACAGTGGCTCAGCCCACCTTGGAGGCAGGGCAGACAGTTTTCATTGATATGCTTCCAGACAGAAGCTGATATCCTGGAAAGGAATCAAAGCAGTATATTTCTTGTGTTAAGTTAAAAAAAGATGAACCATAATGTCATATCAAAGATGAACATTCTGAGACCATTTGGCAGGTCCACACCCGGCCCTGTGTTGCTTTCCTGAAAATCCTCAACTTGCTATAAAACCCCAGACCCTAAAAATGTCAGTGAGCTCCTCTCTCTTAGGTCCCCCGTGCTTTCTAAGTGCATAGCCTTAAAATTTTATTTCAACCTTTTAGCGCCTCTTCTGTGAGGTAGCTCACACTCCCCTTTCTCCAGGTGTGCACTTGCTCTCTTTAAATAAAGCTTAAACCTTTCAGGGCACCTCTCCTCCCTAAGCTTGTCCACACTTTTTCTCTCTTTATGAACTTTAAATAAAACTTTTACTCTGCTTCATTACTGTGTCTCTGCCCTTCAATTCTTTGCTGCGGCGGGGCAAATACACAATGCCCCCCTAACACAATGGCTTCTGCCTATCCCGGAGGCTCGTGTCCATCAGCTCATCCTGGGTGTAGGGGCGGAGCATGGAGTGCTCCACACCCTGGGGAGGGGGCAGCTCCTCCCCCTGAGGAGCCCGCGGTTGTTTCGTTTTTATTTTCTTAATTACAGCTGGGTGGACCTTTAAACAGGAGAGGCTGGTGCCGGGGGTGGTGGATCGGCGCGTGGCCCGCCTCCTCCTCTTCCCCTCCTCCCCTTCCTCCACCTCCGGGGCTGAAGGGACCACTCTTTTCTCCCCCTCCCCCACGGCCTCCTGCAACGCGCTTTTACTGCTGCCTCCCGCCTTGCAGCTGCTAAGGAATCTACAGGAAGTGGGACCTGTTTTTTCAGTAACTGTCTGTCTTCCTTAACGGCATCCCATAGGTTATCGCTCAGCTCCTCCAGGCAATGCTGAAGTGTGTCTCTCTCCCGCGTAAGTCCCTCTCTCTCCTGTATAACATTTCCCACTATCCCGATGAAAAGAGACCCTACAATGCCAGCCACTACACGGCCCCCTAGGGTCTCCAAGAAGCCTTCCAACTCACGGAGGGCTACTTCTGCAGCTTCCGGTGTTTCCACCCTTCCCCAGTTCTGGGTGTTAGAAAAAGCATAAAACCTAAATGTGATTTATTCCCACCAGGAGGTTTAAACATTTTAACAGTAAGGTATTAACAAAGGGCCACATGGTGGAAAATATGCCAGGAAGCTGCTCAGGCTGAGAGGTGGAGGGAATGGGGTTGGGGGGAATTGGTAAGGGCCTGGCTATACCTGTTGGAGTTTTTTTTAAACCTACCAATGAAATTAAGACAAATGTAAAAGAAGGCCCAATGTGGATATAATTGGCTTAGGTGACTTCTGGGAAAGAATGTGAACCCTGTAGTACTCAGCTAATGAGGAACCAGGGGAGGGACTCTAGTACTAGGGAATAAATTACTTGGTGCCAACGGCCTCAGGTGTGCCTGCCCACAAGACACCTGATCTTGCAAGACCATCATTAAAGCCTCGCTCTGCTGTTCTCTTTGTTTCCGTGTCCACTTACTGAGTTTGGACCAGTGAGTGTGTTTCTCACATGGGGAAGGACCCACCCTTCTAGGAGGTACTTTACCCTAGACCAGTTCCCAAATTGGAAGCCCCACAGCTGCGGGGGACAATAACAGGTGAAGTGGCACCTTCTGCCGTTGCATCTGCTGGGGCCTCCCCACCATCCACAGGGGGTTCCGGGCATCTCCCCACCATCTCTAGGAGCAGCCCTCCCAAAGGTCACACCCATTTAGACAGATTTCGGGTTTAGAGGTCCTGCCAGATGTAACTCTGGGGAGAGGAAATCCCAGGGCAAAATGCCTCTAAAACCGAAATCAGTCAAAGAGAGAAAGTTAAAAACCCATTTACTGCTTACAAACCCCTGTCCAGGCCTTTTCTCTTTCCTGCTCCAGCAGAAGCAAGCAAGGCCTCCCCCCAACCTCTCAGGTTCAAATAAGCACTCGGTTGCCCAGGTAATTTACCCACTGATATGGAGATGAACTATTCTCCACCCCTGAGGAATGCCTGTTGATATGCAGATGCACTAAAGCCAGGAGAGATATTCTGGAAATATTACAACTGTACCCACATCCACCTCGCCTTCAGGCTGTCCTTCCTGCAGTTTTAGGGTGCACGGACTGATGCCCAAGGCCTCTGAGCACCAGGGATAAAAGCTGGAAAAAGAATCTCTACCCGTGGACGTCAACCTGCTGGTGGAGACAAAAACAAACCAGATGAGGAAGCAAGAGAGGGGCGGGCGACTGGGTCTGCGCCTCTGCTGAAGGTGAGCAGGCAGGGAGGGCGGCAGGGGAGATAGGTGGCCTGGGAGGGCGTGGGAGCGCAGCCCTGAGGCCCGGGACGTTCCCTGCCGGGTCAGTCTGGAAGACTGGAGTGGGAGACTCAGAGGCCAAGCGGGCACCCCTCCCTTTTAGCTGGTTGGGCATGCACAGGGGGCCGGGCCAGGGCTCCGTTCAAGTGTCCTGCGAGGGCATGGACACTCTGAACTCGGGGTGGGGCGTCGTGAAGGGGGCGGGGAGGAAAGGCGAGGTTTGGCCAGAAGAGCAGGGTGTGGGAATAATTAAATCAGAGAGGGTCTCCGGACTTCGCAGCCCGGAGCCAGAAAACCAGTGCTGTCCAGTGGCGCAGTTTGAAGAAACATAGCTGGGTGCGCCGGCCTGGGGAGCACGCGCTCCCGCCCATAGGGACCCGAGGGGCTAGACGGCAGCGGCCCTGGCCCCTCCCCGGGTTGGCAGCAGGGGGCGGAGGGAGGCCGCGTTTGCGGAAGCCCAGCCCCAGCTCCACCCGCAGGTAAGCGCGGGAGCCGGGCTGCGGTCGCGGTGTCCCTGGGCGCCCCAGATCCCAGGATTTTCTCCGATTGGACGGGGGGGGGGGCGGCTGTGCGTCACGGAACGACTGACGCCTGGATCGCACTCCACCCCCGAGGCTCCCACGGGGATCTCCACGCTGCACACAGGGCTGGAGAGCCGGGCGGGTGGTCTCCACGGGCAGCCTCAGGGGAGCTGGGGAGGAACGGCTTGGGGCATGGAGAGCCCCCTGGGTTCAGGACGCCCTCCGAGGGTGCGGGCTCACGTGCAGCGCGGAAGGGGAGCTGCTCAGCCGGTGGGTCCCAGCGCAGCCCTTCAGTGTACGCAGCACTATCCCTGGCAGGGGCGGGGGAACAGGGGGCTTAAAGCGGCGTCGGTGGGTGCTGTGGCCGGTGTGAGAGGAAGTAGGCTGTGCCCTACCCGGGCAGCCCCCTCGCCGCAGACCCCAGGAGGCCGGGTGCTGCCGCCAGACCCACTGAGACTGGGGACTCTGCGCTGGGGGGGGTGTTGTTTGGTGAGCAGGCAGGGCCGGAAGGGGACATCCAGGCGGGACTAGGGACAGCGGGAGGCGCAGCCCCAGAAGCGGGACCTAGACTACCCAGGAACCTTAGCCTGGTAAGTGCGTGCTTGGTTCAAACCCTGACTCTGCTACTGAAGGGCTGTGTGATGTGGGTGAGTTACTCAGCCCCTCTGTGCCTCTGTTTTCCCATTCGTGAGGCGGGGTAAGGACACCTTCCTCAGAAAGCCGCGAGTTCCCATGAGCTTGCTGTGAGCTAATACACAGACAGCGCTCGCCTCAATACCAGCCAGCAGGTCACCGCGCAGAGGACTTAAGACAAAGGAGAGAACAGCTCCCCTCCAGAGGCTTCCTGGCTGAGGGGCAGTTTTCCTTTCTCCCTGGGACCGTGTTCCCCAGGCAGTCAGGAGGCTTGGAGACAGGAGCCCCTCCGAGGAAGAATGGCTGACTTGGGAGCCAAGTGGATTTGCGTCCGTGCTGGGGACTCACAGCCCGCAGTGCAGGCGAGGAAGGAGGCATGTGCCCTCCCGGCTCTCCCCACTTCACCGGCTGGAGTCCCAGAGCCCGGTTCCAGGGATCTAGATGGGGATATCTTTTGGGCGTCATTATTTAGTTGATCTCAAGGGTTACAAACAGGGGCTCTGTGGGTGGGATTAAAATACTGGGAGTATCTCAAGGTGTCTGAGGGACGACTGGACATGTAAAGTGATTTTGAGCGGCTCTGCGCCCCTACTTGGGAGCAGTCTGGTTGAAAGTGAACCCGTAGCACTGGCCATCTTGGGCAGAAGCAGCGTGGCGTCAGCCTGTGCGTGCATAGCCGTCACCAGGCCCTGCCTGGTCCGTGGCTGCCATGGAGGCACATCTTTGCGGTCAGCGGGGATCCAGAAGGGTCCCAGGATCCTTGGCATACCAGAAGGTCTTATCTGTTCCTGGGGGCCCTCGTCTCCACTTCCCCTCCGTGTTTCCTGGGGCTTCCGTGACCTCGGTTTCATTACAGAACTTGCTACATTAGACCCTGGACATGAAACCTATGACATCAGAGTCCAGTGTTGCCCTCTGCCCACCCGTGAGAGAATTTCATGTTGATTCAATGAAGACTTTTATAATAGGGCTCTCCAGAAAAACAGGACAGAGAGAGAGAGCTTTATTTCAAAGAATTGGCTCATGTGATTATGCAGGCACGTAAATCCAAAACGTGCATGTGAGCTGGCTGCCCAGAGACCCTGGCAAGAGCTGTACTGGCACCTACAGCCGGTCTGCTCAGGGGCCAGCCTGTGATCCAGGCAGACTTCTGGTGGTTGGGCTGAGGCGTGCTGCTTCGGTCCCATCAGGCTGCAGGAACAAAACCCCACACACCGGAGGCTCACAAACCCCAGACAGGCTGCTCGCAGCTCCAGAGGCTGGAAGTGTGAGGTCCGGCTGGGGCTGTGGTCAGGCGAGGGCCTCTTCCTCTCACACGCTTTGTGTGTGTGCTCGTGGCGGGAGGACCAAGAGCTCCCTGGGGCCCTAAGGGCAGTAACCCCACTGTGGAGTCACCTTCATGGTCCCCGCCTCCCGTGGCCCCGTCCCCATGGTGCCTAACACCACCACCTTGAGTAGGATCTCAACGTAAGAATCTGGGGGGACACAGGCATTCAGACCACTGCAACCCCCTACCCACGTTATGGAGGGTAATCTGCTTTACTCAAAGTCCACTGATTCAAATGTTAATCTTATCCAAAAAATATCTTCACAGAAATACCCAGAATAATGTTTGGAACACGTCTGGGCACTGTGGCCCATCCAAGTTGACACATGAAAGTAAGCATACAACTTCTACTTCAAGATGAAACCTTCAAAAAGTCCAATTTAACTCCCTCCCTTTCTTCCACAAAGTTTCACGACACTAACAGCACCAGCTGGCCCCAGGCACCCCCAAGCCTTGTTGTACTGCCCAGGACAGGTTGAGTCTACGTGCGTCTAAATGCCTTTTGGGGGGTTTCTGGCTAATTTGAAAAGACTGCTTTAGGATCCACTGCATATGATCTGAAACCGCTCGAGTCAATGCTCTCCTGTGGATTTATCATCCCTAGGGCCCAGGATGAATGGGAAGCTTGCTTTCTGCAAGCAAATCCCTCTGGCTTATGGGGGACCAGAAAGTCACACCCTTTGCAGCGGACCTGGACCCAGCCTCTGCTGTCTCGTCAGCCCATTCCCCCTTTGCTCCCCGAGTTTGATATTCTATACTTTGCCCAGGTTGGGGTGTTCCGTGCGGTCTAACCAGGTGGGTGATTTTTAACCATCACAGCCAAGGACATTCATGTGACAGCATCGCTACGTGTACATACGGAACAGGTGCACAGGCGCTCGTGCAAATGTGTCCCGCTTGTCTTTCTCCCACCCACTCCCATGTCCTACAGAATGCCATGAAGGAGAGCTTGTGCATAAATTCACCAAGAAAAGACCAGTAACTCTCATAATAAATATATTTTTAACTTCTCAACCAGCACTCAGAAACATTTTCAGCAGCACAATGCACACTAAACATCAGAATCTTGTCCCAGGCTAGACCCTGGGTGCTTCGCCCCCTCCCTGGAAAGGGCCCTGCATCTCCAGACCCAAAGGGAAGATGGTCTGTAGCAACCTTGGAAAATCCAAAATCAAGCAAAATAATTTTAAGAGGAAAAAAAGGACAATATAAGGAAAGTTGTCTTTGTTCTAGGAAAGTCTTTTCTTTTCGTGGTACAATGACTCATTTATAAAGAGGAAGTGAGTTCTGTTGAAAATACTTGAAATATTCTCTCAGGGGAAGAAAACAGTTCTTCACCAGCTTGGCTGGCCTCTGGGCGGGGGGCTTTGCTCTCTGCTTGTCCTTGGCCATCAGGGGCAATTCCTCTTGGGAAACCAGGGCCGAATGCCTGCTGTGGAGAGAAGGAGACTGGTCACCAACCCAGCGTGGAGGGCGGGGAGCTGGTGGGCAGGGACGAGCTGGCTGGGCCAGGCTAGCTAGGTGATCTAGGAGTCTCTGCGATAGCCCACCTATGTCTTTGGGTGGGATGACAGGCATGTCCTGGGCCGTAGGGGGCAGAGAAGGCCCCCCAGGACAGACCCTTTGCTCAGCTGGGTGGGCCCCACTTTCAGTGGGAAGAAGCCGTCATCGTGTGAACCCACGTGGAGGAAAGGGGGAGACTCAGTGGGCAAGGCTAGTCAGACAGCATTGCACATCGTGCCATCGTCCCCAAGGCTGCTGGGCCCTGCAGCTGCCGAGCTCAGGCCCTGGTGTGGCAGGGGTTGGCGTGCACAACCCCCGCGGAATCCCTGCTGACAATTAGCGGCAGCTGGGGCTTCAGGGACCCGACACCCCCCACACCCTCCTCACGCTTCCAGGCACCCCGCTGCATTCGGGGAACATTCCTCAGTTTACTTTTGGGGGTGAAGGCCACAAATGAGATGCCAAAAACATGCAGTGCCCCTCTCTGGGTGGCTGATCCCCCCAGGGGAACTGTGGCTGTCCAGAAGCACCTGCCAGTTATCTCGGCAAAGCCGCCTGGATTGGCAGAGTGAGTAAGGGCGTCCCTCCACTATTAAGACAACACCAGTGTGGAGGGAAAATGCCCAGGGAAAGAAGCCGGAGCCCCAGCTGCCTCCAGCTTGGGTTCTGGGAAACAGGCACTCACAGCCCCACCCCACAGCATGTGCCTCCCTCAGGAGGGAGGGGAGGGCGGGAGCCGGCACACAGGAGAGGCTGGTCGACTCTCAAGGCTTCCAAAGAGAAAACGTTCTGGGGAGCTGCTTCATCTTAGCTTCACCTAAACACAGATCCTGGGTATGGGCGGGCAAGTGCCAAGCCCTGCAGGCATCGGCCCTGGAATCTGCCACACTGCCAGCTGGGAGGATGGAATTGGAGGGTGTGGGAAGGGGTTTCCAGAACTCATTGTCAGGAGAAAGCATGACTTAGCTGTCCCAGAAGGTGTCGTCTCTGGTGGCTCAACACAAGGGCAGGCTCCAGATGGTGGGGGCATGGGGAGGGAGACGGCCGCCTGCTCAAGGGCTCCGGGGGGGACAGCGTGCAGGGACAGGGCGAGGCAGGTGTCCTGGGAGCAGAAAGGCTGCCCAGAGGAGTGGGGTTGGCCAGACCAGGGCTGTGGGTGTGGAGGGGCAGAGAGCGTGTCCATGAGCTTGGCACCCCGGGAATGCCCCAGCAGCGGGGAAGGGTCCGTGGGGAGCCCCGAGGCATGACGGCCGAGGGAGCAAAACCAGTTCAGTCCAGCCCAGGAGGCACTGTGGGTGTGAGGAGAACATGTGAGGGTGTGAATGAGTGTTTGTGCTGTGTATATGTGTGGGTGTGAGAATGAGTGTGAGCAGCAGTGGGGTGAGGGGGGGGCAGGGAAGTGTCCAGAAGGCTGGGGTGGGGCCAGAAACTCAGAAAACATCAGCAGAAAGCTGGGAGCAGGTCCCCAAAGTGGAAGGGGACGACCTGGAGAATGTGGGGAATTTTCAGGGTGGCCCCCACCTGGGCACTGGCTGGGGCTCTGCAGAGAGGACGCCCACTCCCGGGCTGCAGCTTCTTCAATGAGCCCGGTGGGACAGCGTCTCCCGAGCTTCCAAAGGACAGGATGCTCGGTATGTACCTTTTCACAGCAGGGATGTTGCTCCACACATGCACGGCATTGTGGATGGCTCTGCCGCAGGCATCCTGGATGGTCACAGCGTCAGTCTGAGGGATGGAATGGGGACGGCTGTGGTCAGGGTGACCGGGACATTGGCCTCTGTCCCCCATGGTGTCCAGGCCTCAGCTGCCACGGGGACCGTGTCTGGACCAGAAGACGGTCAGCACCTTGGTTTCTAGGCTAACTTTGCCTCCTGGTTGGCATTGCTACACATCACTTCTTTTTTCTTGTAAATCACAAGATATATTATTTTAAAACTTTTAACCCATGGTTTCTTCATTCCCACAATCATGACCAGGGTTTCCCACCCACGCCAGCTCAGAGGTGATTCCCGTGAAGTGTAAAGGTCCTTCGTCTTTGAGCCAAAGGATAAGGAAGCCTTTTATCTTTGAGCCAACGGGATGTTCTGGCTGAGGGAGATAAGAGGCTTTGCTGGCAGAGAGCAGGGTTTCTACATTGCCGGGCAGCACTTCGCTGTGCTCAGGAGCAGGTGGGCTGCCTGAATCCTGGTGTCACAGGCTCCCTAGAGGCACAGATGGATGGGGGGAGGAGGGGCGGGAGGGAGAGGGGCATGGAGGAGAAACTGAGGCAAGAGGCCTTGTGGTCTCTGACACCCGACACAAGGTGGCCTTGAGTCCACCTCCCTGGAGTCGGGGGCTGGCAGAGAGGCCCACGTGGACCAGTTCTGATCTATCATACACGTGTGTAAAATGATTGAAAGTCAGTATTTTTGCTGTCCTGGTGCCTGGGTTTGCAAACCACGGTTTTTGGCCAGACCCATGATTATTCATTCGTATATTTTTTTGATAAACAGCGCAACTTACAAGCCTGGTCCTGACCACTGTTATGTGGTGGCATGTCAATATTGTTTAAATTCCAGACTTCCTGGTAAGGAAAAACAACCACAGATGTGGAAGAAACCAAATGGATCCTGAGGCCACTTGGCCAACTCTATGAAGATGATTTTTAAAAGCAGAATTTAGTGGATTATATTCCAGGAAAACACACCTTACCAAACTGACCTCAGAAAAGATGAAAATTTTAATGGACCTGTTTTGACAGAAAGGCTGCTTCTTTTTTAAGACAAAGGCAACAAATACCAATCCAGACAGTTTCATGGGGGAATTTTGTCAATTTCTCAAACAGGTTTATGAAGCAAATCTAACACTGGTGCCCAAACCCAACAAAGATCACATGAAACAAAAAACTACATACCAGCCTCTCCTGTGCTGGTCAAAGCAAGCACCCCAAAGGAACTGTTCCCCAGACAGGTGCAGACACCACAGCTGAGTGGCTTTTTTGCAGGAATGCAAGGATGGCTCATTACTAGGAAACTCAATTAGCATACTCTAACCCTATTACTAGGTCTAAAGAGGAAAATTATCTAATTATCTCCGTAGACATAAAAAAGAATGTTTGGCAGAATCCAACAACTATTCTTGATAAAATTACTCAAAAAGAAAAAAGAAAGAAACCAATAGAAACTTCTGTGAACTTCCTTAGCATAGTGAAATACATCAACCCCAACCTAGAAGCCAGTGTTAGCTTAGCAGGGAAACACTGAGAACATTTCCAAGAAAGTCAGGAACAAGACACAAACACCTAGAAAATCTCATTCAGTCAGGTAAAAACAACCCTTTCACATGGTAATCCAGTAAGGCAGCAGGAACAGAACTGATGCCACAGGGGGAACAGACAGGCAGGACGCTTGGAGTAAATGTAACCAGAGCCGCAGGGCAGCTTGTGACCCGGCAGGTGAGGCACCTCAGCCATGCTGGTGGGCCCGTGGACCCGACCACTTCCCAGGCCAATAGCTGTGTCTGTGGAAACAACAAGCACTCTGCCCTCTGACCTTCAGCCTCTGCCTGTGACTGAGCTTTGGGTATCCTCACATACCCCTTCTTTGGAGCAAAAGATTAAAAACAACCCAGTTATCCATTAATGGGGAACAGTCACATACATTCTTTATATCTGTACAAAGTCAAACTGCACAGAGCAGAACACATGTGCTGAAACAGGATGAGAAAGGTGCTTCTGCGATGGAAGGATTCCCAGGGGACTGAGTGAAAAGAGCCAGGGGCAGAGCGACAGTGGGCACAGGGGTGCCTGCGCCGGTGTAAGGAGACCTGGAGGCCCCGAGAGGCTGGAGGGGCCTCGGGCACAGGAGGGTCGGGGCGGAGAGGGGACTTCTCATCAAGTTTGCAGACATTTGGGTGTGGGGCACTGTCCTGCCAGGAGGGCCCTGTATGTGGTGGGGGTGCCAGGCCAGCCCCGGACAGACTGGGCACCGAGTCCAGGGTGGCTTCTCTGATGCACAGACAGAAAAAGCAAGGGTGTCGGCACCGGAGGGCATGTGGGAGTGTGTGTGGTACAGTGTGTGAGTGTCTGTGTGGTATGGTGGCCCGTCCTGGAGCACGGCGTGAAGGGTATGCCCTCCCAGGCCACCCTGAGGGCTACCTGTGCCTCTGTGGTGTGAGGGCCCTCATGGCCCTGTGACTCTGAAACCCAGGCCCTGAGCTGGGGTCCAAGCTGCCCCCCAGCTGCCCCCAGAGAGCTGGCATGTCCACGGGAGACCACGGCCCTGCATGTACCTCCAGGAAGCGAGTGGCCACGGCCCGGTCATCTTCCGTCAGCACCAGGTTGTCCACAAACATCCAGAAGAAGGGCTGCCGGCTGGCCAGCCGGGGCCTCGAGTACTGCAGGATGCGGTGGAACTGGAACACGTACCACCCTGGGGCAAGTGCCATTTGGGTGGGTCTGGGGCTGTGCCAGGGCAGGGGTGACTGGGAAGGGTCAGCTTCCATGTGGCTCCTGGCCCCCGGGTATCCTGTCCCTTCCCCAGCAGCCCGTGAGCCTCAAGGACACGGGTGTCTCCTAGAGCCGGACTCGAGCTTCACCCCACGCCCTGCCCTATGCACTTGATGCAGGTGGCAAAGTGCACATGCTGAGTTCTTCCATGAATAACCCACTGGAGAAGCTACAGGGACGGGACCCCAGCAGAGGCTCCCTGGGGGCGGCAGGGGGATCACAGGGCTTGGGGCAGCCTCTGGGTTGTGGCGATGGCTTCCCAGGGACAGTGTGTCCCAACCCACTAAACTGCACTTGACGACTGTGGACCATGTGTGTCGTGAAACCTCAGTGCAGCTGTCCTCTTCAAATACAGACAATGTGCAATCTGTGCGCTCCCCGAGGAGGGCTGGGGGCTGGGGGTCCTCCCTGAGGAGGGCTGGGGGCTGGGGGGTTTTGCAGATTGCAGGCTCCTACCAGGCGGATGGTCACCGGCATGGCCCAGCGGGGGTGTAGAGCCATACACAAGGTCAAATGGGCCCCATTCTTTCACCTGCAGGACAAGGGCATGTGGCTGGAGCTGGGAAGCTGTCCTGTCCCACCAGGAGCTTAGGAGGCCAAGCAGTCACCACAGGGCCCAGGGCAGCTTGTGCAGCTCACCTCACATTCATGAGGCTGACCCACTCGCCTTGCAGGGCCATCAGGTGAGGCCCCGCGGGCCTCAGTGGCCAGCCCTCCACTAACACTGGGTTCTGAAGAGATTCCTTTGCGCCAGGTGCTGCCCTACAGAACTGCTCCTGGGGAGGCTGAAGCACTGACCCTGAGGATTCACGGGGACTGTGTGTGCACCCTGCCGTGACAGCAGCAGCCGGCGGCGGCTGGCAGCCAGGCTACAGACTTCCTGCTGGGCACAGACAGCTCCCACAGAACCACGGAAGTCACACGGTCCCTCTGTGGCCTTGCTGGAGGAAGACTAAACCCGCCACTCCACCACCAAGCCTGAGCAGAAGCAGGAAAAGGATGTCCTTCAACCACAGAGTGACCCAGTGCCTCTCTCTGGGGACCTGGAGGGGCTCTGCTTAATGACAATTCCAGCAGAGAGTCCTTCTCCCCCTCACACCCCCAACCCACAAAAAAATGAATGAGACATCTAAATACTGGATCCCTGGGCTTCTGACAGCAGTTCCTCCAGAATGGACCCCAGCTTCCTGGGCTCTTCCCCCAAACCACTGAACAACATGCAGCCTCTGGCTCCAAACCTCACCCACCGCCCAGCATGGTCCTAGTGCCAGGGAGCTAACAGTGCTGACTTCAGGTGTATACAGCCTATTGCAGCCCACGGACTGCAGCTGAGGTGTGGTGGGGGTGTCAGCCGGGGGGGCAAGAGGGTGCCAGGAGGTGAGCACCGCTGGTGGCCTGGGTGCGCCGATCCCAGCGAGCAGCGTGGACGCAGCTCACGGAGGCGCAGCTGAGTGTCAGGGGGAACGCCAGGGCCCCCAGCAGACTGCCCATTGGGCCAGAATGGGAACCTGCCAGAGAACGCATTAAAAACCCCGAAACTGCAGCCCGGTGTGGCGGCCAGACCTTGGGAAGGGGGAAGCACCAGCCCCGCACATCCTCAGGAAGGGCTGCAGAACAGTGAAGCCAGTTCACAGGCTTAAACCCTCGCTCAGTGTGCCAGGCGCAGTGTCTGGCATTGGGGCATGGGAGAGACGGGGGTCCTCCTGCCCTGAGGCCATCAGGAGGTGGCTCCAGCCCTTTCCCATCTGCTTCAAGGGGCTCATGACCCGGTTGGGTGACGGTGAGTCATTTTTAGGCCCTTCCTTCAAGGCTGCCACCTGGGATGGCAGGAAATAGCCCCGAAGGGAGCCGGACCACTTCACCGCACTGTCGGGCATGTTTTCAATCAGTGACTGTTTAGTTCAAGACTCGGCACTGTCACTGTAGAGGGGGGATGGAGGGAAATCCGTCTGGGCCTCACAGACGGTAGGATTGCCCCTTGGATTTCGACAGGGCAGATGGGAAGTGTGGCCTAGAGCTGTGCTCAGGGCTGGGGCAGCACGGAGGCCAGGGAAACGACCCCTCATCTCCTCCACTGCGGGGGACAGCCCGCAGTGTGCACATGGCCCGACAGGGCCATGCCGGCCCGCCGCCCCACCCCAGGCCCCCATGCCCCACCCGGCGCCCAGCCCTCCTGCGCACCCCGGCCGGAGCCCCACCCGGCACCCAGCCCTGCTGCCAGCGCACCCCCACCTCCTCCCCATGGCGCAGCCGCGGAGCCCCTCTACACCGGCCGCCTCTTGGCCTCCAGCACTTACATCTCTTCTCACTATGTCGGTGACATCATCCAAATGTTTCAGTCTCTCTGGGTCAGAACCGTTTTCCAAAAAGCCTAAACTTGTTAGCTCTGGATATGGAGAAGTAAGGACACAGAAGGGTTAATGTCGATTTGGAGCCCACATGGAATCCAAAGGCCAACACTGATCAGAGGACAGGCCTGCCTTTAATGAGGGAACTGTTTCTTTAATGACATGACAGGACTAAGGAAGAAGATACACATTGCGTCATAAACTCAGTGAGCAGACTCCTCTGACCACTGACAGGAATGTCAGGCGATGTGTTAAGACCAGGCCTCCCTGGGTGCCACACTCCGGTTAGGAGTCCGCCTGGCGGTAGAGAACATGCTCAGTCCCGCGCTGGGCGGTGACTCCTGGGCCCCTTCCACTGGCAGGCTCTGCCTGCGCTGTGTGTGCGCCAGGCCCGGCCGTGTCACATGGGTGTGGGCGTGTGTGAGGCCGTGTGACCACGTCACAGCGGGCAGGCAGCACAGTGCAGAAGCAGGCACACCCTGGACCACTTGCAGAGACTAAGGAGTATTCATTCCCATGGGTCCTTCTCATGTCTGCTGGGTCTGCAAGAATCCACAGGATTCCCAAAGACACCAGCAGGTGGGGGAGCAGAGCAGGGTCCCCCGGGGGCAAGGCACCCTGGAAGACTGGCGCATAGCCTGTGGCCAGCCTGGCTGAGCTGGGCATTTGGGTAGGGGGTGGGGCAGGGCAGCCCCACAGGGTGGTCAGATGTGAGGTGTCTGGAGTGGACTTTGGAGTTTGGTGGCCACGGGCAGGCTGTGGCCTGGTTGGGCACCCTCGTCCCTGGCACTTTACACCTACTGGGTCGCTTTTCGTTTTCCTTCCAAGGCATCCTTTCTGATGGGGCTCCTGGAACCACCCCACTCCCTGCCTCCTGAAAATGCCCCTCAGGCCATTTGCACGCTTGGCCACAGCCCTGACACGGGGAACTGCCCAGATGCTCAGCAAGAGGGACACTGGGAGCATTCTGCGCCCCCAGGCGCCCTGGGGGTCTCGCTCCAGGCAGACCCATCTTTAGGTGTGAGTCCTCTGAACCCCACTGTGCTCACCTTTCTTGATGTCCCCGAAAAGGGACAGGACTCGGACCGGCTCTCTCTTCCACACAGGTACAGTTTTATACATTTCAAGGGGACTCTCCTGTTTATTCAAAATAAAGGGTTAAGGGGGGCATTCTGACAGCTCCTTGGTTACACACCCCTCCAGTCACCGAGAAACCCCTCCAGCCAGCAGAAGCCTTTCCCCACCATGCACCTGCCGAGGCCGCTGGCCTGCCCTGGGCACACGGCCCACCACTGCCTCCGTGAAGACACCCCCAGGCCGAGCTGTGCGGCTCTGGCCCCAACCGGGCTGTCACTAGCAAAGGTAGGGCAGGTGTGAGAGGGTTTTCCTGGTTGTGAAGGAAGACAATTCCATCCCAAGAGGAGACACATGCTTCGTGTTTCTAGGACCATCTCCAATCTGGAGGCTTTGGAACGTGCACAGCAGCGTCCTCTTCTTCCCCGGCATGGACTCTGCACACGAGCCCCAAGCCACCGGGCGCCCCTGAGAGCTGCCCGTTGAAGCCAGAAGATGTGGAGCCCACCCGCCCTCCCCTGCTAGGGTGCTGGTCCGTTTGTAGAAATGCCCCCCGACCTCCAGGACCCCCGGCTCTGGGAAGGCTGAACTCGGGGTGCTTGGCCCAAACAGAGCATGAAACTGCTGATGGTTGGAGACCAGGCCTGAGCAGGGAGGGGGCCACCGCCATGGGAAGCTGGCAGGAGACCCCGAGGTACATGGGGAGGGGCTGCCTGGGGCTGGAGCAGATGGGCCGGTGGGCTGTGAGTTGGCAAGGGCAGGTGGTCCCAGACTGCCTGGGGATGTGGGGAGGCAAGGAGGGCAGGCGACCCCGGCACAGGTGCGGCTCTGGGGACCCTGGAGCACGTGTCCCTGTCCCCACTGCCGCTGGAGGGGCAGGGCTCCTCCCTCCCACACCCTGCCCTGGGCGGCGCTAACCACTTCATTTTCGTCCCAGTGAAACTCCTGCAGCGTGCTCACCCAGGGGCTTTCTACACTGAGATGGAAGGTTTCTGGCACTACGTGGACCCCCAGAGAAGCCTCTCTACAGGGTGTGCGAGCGCCGTAGCGGCGCCGGCATGCGTTGTCTATGGCAGGAAATGTCTGTGTCTCCGACCCTGTGCTGGGGAGACCGTGGGCAGGTGCCCACTCACGTGCCCCGTGGGTGGCCCAGCGGTGCTGTGCTAGTCTCCAGAAGCCATCCTGCCCACGGCCATGGGGCAGAGAGCCCCGCGCCAGTGCTGGCCCCCGGGAGAGAGGCGCCCCTGGGGCTGGGACACCACCCGGGGTCAGCGAGCCTCCCTTAGCCCCAGCGGTGACACGTGTGCGGCTCCAGCAGATCCAGGGTGGCGGGCGGCGGGCAGACGTGTCCGGCCCACCTGCTTTCCACCTAGGATGCCTCCCACAACACCAGCCACAGGTGGGGGGTCGCTGCCTTTCTGCTACCTCAGGTGAATCTTGCTGGGCGAGGGGACATGACGGTGCTCAACTTCCAGGAACGTCAGGTGGAGGTGGACCTCTGGGGCCACCGTGCTCCCTGCGGGCCCCTTGCTGCCTGCCCCTGAGGGCCTTCACCCCTTCCATCTTAGTTTCCTGGGACTGTCCTACCAAATGAACATCAGCTGTGTGGCTTGAAACCACAAACTTATTCAAGAGGCCAGAAGTCCCAGGTCAAGGTGTGAGCAGGGCTGACTACCTCCGGGGGCTCCCCAGCTCCCCCAGCTCCTCCGGGGTGGACAGCAGCCAGCGCTGCAGCCTTTCCCCTCTCGGCACCTGCCCGTCTGCCCTCTGCTTCTCCACGTTCCAAATCTCCCTCTCCTCATTCTTACAGGACACCAGTCATTGCATTTCAGCGATGGCCTCTCCTCAGGATCCTAACTAAATTCCATCTGCAAAGACTCTTATGTCCTCACATTCACAGGCTCTGGGGTGAGAACTTGGATGGATCTTTTGGGAGGACAGGGTCCAACCCACTTGGATGAGCCCATAGTTCCTGCCTTCCTCCCGGCCCCCGGCCTTGACCCTCTTGAGGGCTCGTGTGTGCCGCACGTCAGTGCCCTGGCTGAGCCAGCAGACGCCGCCAGGTGCTGGACTGGGAGGCACATGCCATCCCCACCCCTGGCCGCTACAAATGCCTCATGCCCAGGCTTGGAAGAGACAAAACTGCCATTCTGCAACAAGTTTTAAAAATGGACCGTCCAGTGGGGCTTGCTATCAAAGAGGAAAATGAGAAATGTGCATTTGCTTAAAAGCCTTTAACTTGAGCACGTATGAGAAGGGCATTTGGCAGTGAGTACCTGGAGAAAACAAAGTGTGGGCCGGCGCCCCGCCTGTCCTGGAAGCCCAGGGGCCCTTACCGACTCCCGGTCGCAGAAGGCTTTCAGCCGTGCCCGCCACTTCCTGCGCCTCTGCAGCAGCCCGCTACTGGGGAACGGCAGGCAGAGGAAGCACACCCAGTTGCTCATGGCCTGAACTCTCCCCGACGTCCCAGGGCTGACCAGCGTGTCGACGCACTCGAAACAGTAGCATCTGGAGTCAAACAGAAAGCCACAGTGATTGAAATGACATTCCTGTGGCCTCCAGGCCGGCTCCCTGCCTCAGCCTCAGAGAGGGCCATGCAAGCCACAGTCGGGCCCCCAAGGAGAAACAACGCGGAGCCTGTCCAGTGGCACCCCGCACGGTGGAAGGCGAGGTGGACAGGGCAAGGGGGACCAGTTCCTCCCAGAGACCTACAGTGACAGGAACCCAGTGATCTGCAGAAGACAGCAGGGCTTGTGAGCAAAGACAGATTCAGAGAATCCCCTAAGCCACCTGTCTAACTCTGAGCCCGCAGAAAGAGGTCTGGCTTCCCAGCAAACCAGGTGCGGGAGCACAGGCTGGGGTGGGGCAGGTGTGGGGACGGTGAGTGCACGTCGGCCCCACGGCCTCGGGGGAGGCGCCACTGAGGAGACTGTCCCCGCCCCCGCCCGCCCCCGCCGGCGCCGCGGCCTCACCGGGTGCAGTCAGGGTTTTCGCAGATGAGCAGGGTCTCTCCGGTGCAGCAGATGGAGCAGTAGGACTGGTACCCGTCGTCGTCGTACAAGAAGAGGCAGCCCAGGAACTTGTCCTGGGGGTGGGCAAAGCCGGGCTGGGGCCTGCTGTGCGCTGAGGCCTCCCCGCCGCCGCCCCTCCCCGCCCCGCTCACCTTGCAGGGACGGCACATCCCCCCCTCAAACAGAGGGTGCTGCGCGTGCACCTGGAAGCTCCCGCAGCAGAGGCACACATCTAAGGCGGACATCCAAGTGCACATGTGTCATGACACCATCACAGAGTGTGACCGACTCGGGAATGAACTTAACAAATGAAGCACAAGACCCATCCATCCACTGAAAACTATAAAACGTGGTTGAAAGACATCAAAGATATAAACAAAGGGAAGGTGACCCACAGTCGTGGATCAGAAACTTAGCATTGGTAAAACGGTGAGCCTCCCCAAACCGGTCTGCAGGCCCCTCTCAGAACTCCAGCTGTTTTTCTTTTGCAGAAACTGTCAAGCTGACCCTAAAGCGCACATGGAAACGCGAGAGGTCCAGGACAGGCAAATCCATAAATACACTAAAACACACTGAACTGTACACTTGAAGCCCCGGGGGCCTTGGGCAAGTGGAGGGGAGACAAGAAGGCACCAGCGACATCATCTGCCTTCTTCCAGGGGTGGAGGACCACCTGGGGCTTCTGCAAGCCTTTCTGGAGCTGGGTGACATTCCCCACCACCTGGGCATGGGCTGGTGGCAGCCGCTCACCTTCTATGTCTCTCTGGTTAACCTTGACTTCATATGCAATGAGATCTGGAAGAGAAAAGTGACCCTTCCTTCCTCTGCCCGCCTCTAATTTAGACATGGCCAAGAAGGTCCACCTTCTGAGGACACAGGAGCCAGAGGAGCCCTGCCGCCCCCCACGACCGGCCTTCCCCGGCACGACGACACAGGAGCCTGTGCGGAGCCTCTGGGGGGGCCCTCCTACCGCGGCCCTGGCGCCTCACCGACATGTGAACACTCCAGGAGCCTGGGCCCCAGCGTGCGGCCCGGGCCTGGGCCCGGCTCCCTGAGTGGCGGGCCCTCACCTCTGCGGGGCCCGGGGGAGGCAGGGGATGACAGCTCACTGGAGCCCACGAGGATGACGTCCATCCCGCACTCTGCCTCAGGCTCCAGGACTGGGACACACACAGGGAGGAAATGGCGTCAGCCTCTGCCCACCAGTGCCTGGCCCCCAGCGTGGCGGACAGAGCAGGCCACCTGCCTCTCAACAGGAATGAAGGGGCAGGAAGACCTGTGGTGAGTGCCAGCCTTGCGAGGGGGTCAGTGTGTCCCCGTCACATGTCCCTCCCTGCCTCGGGCCCCTGCCACTGTCGGGGGGTGTAGGGGACCTCATGGGGCCAAAGTCTGCCCATGCAGCTGTGGGCCCCACAGACACTCCCGTACCCCTCTTCCCAGTGTCCCCCAGACCCCGCCTGCAGTTTCTCCTATCAGAGCCTCAAAGGCAGGAGGCTGAGAAGGAGAAATGGCCTCACGGATTTCACAGGGTGGCGGCCACGGTTCCCCGTCCAGCTGTCCAGCAGGTCTGGCGTCAGGGTCCCTGTAGTGGAGGGCCTCCGGGCTGGGGCTCCGTGGGGAGGAGAGGGCCATGGACCCGGGTGAGGGGCCTCCCAAACCAGCTGGGCACCTTTGGGTGGGAGGACTGGGGGTGGGTGGCCGAGGAGCAGGGTGGGGGGCGGGGGCGTGCAGGGTCCCCACGTGACATGCGGGGGCGGGGAGGGGCGAGGAGGGGCGGGGAGCCCTCCATGTATGGGTGGGAGCGTGTAGGGCAGAGGGGTGAGGGGCTCACAAGGGAAGGGGCTAGGGAGGCCAGTGAGGGGGAGGGGAGGGGCGCGGCTGAGAGCTCAGTGAGTGAGGGACTGGGGTGGCTGAGCGGAGGGGGCCTGGAAAGGGGGGGCTGGATGCAGGCTGGGGTTGGGGGTGGGGGGTCTCAGGGCAGGGTGAGGACTGGGTGCTCAGGGGCGGGGCCTAGAGGCCTCAGTGCTGGGCTGGGCTGGCTGGGCTGAGGAGGAGGGTCAGGGAGCAGGCGTCAGGGAGAGGGAGCTCAGTGGGGTTTTGGGGAGCTGGGCGGCATCCATGTCGGGGTGGAGGTGAGAGGCGAGGAAAAGGGAGCAGGGCGTTTACTGCAGGGATATGGGCCAGGGGCACTGGGGGCTTGGGGGGTGCTCATTTGCGGGGTCTCAGTCAGGGACTCCCAGCAGGAGGCAGAGGCCCACTTGGCAGCTGTGCCGCTGTCCCTTGTCCTGCCGGGCAGGAGCGGGACTCCCTGCCACCCACCGGGTGAGGGCTGGGCCTGGGGCATCCCTGTATCAGTGGCAGTAGAGCTGGTAGGGGCCTTGGCAGTTAGACTCCTGACACACATGCCTCCCCAGATGGCCAAGGTCAACACCCAGTGACAGGGCATAGGGGCATGCACGGGACAGGAAGCGGTGAGGGCGCCTCGCCACTGTGGTCTTCCTCCCAACAACCCATGACCCCTACAGCTGCCCAGGGGGAAAGCTCTAGAAAATCCCAGTGGAGGAAGAGCCTACAGGACAGCCCTGCATTACCTGCCCAGGACTCCTCAAAACTGTCAGGGCCGTTGGAAGCAAAGGAAGTCCAAAACTGTTACAGCCCAGAGGAGCCCGTGGAGGTACGGTGGCTGAATGCCATGTGAGGCCCTGGGGCAGGAAAAGCACATTACAGAAAACTAAGGAAATGTGAGTGAACTGTGGGTTATTAGTTCGATTAATAACAGTGTATCGCATTGGTCTGTTAACTGTAACAAATGTAGCACACTAACCCTGGATGTTAATAAAAGGGGAAGCTGTGCAGGGTTTATGGGAACTCTGTATCAGCTTTGAAAATTTTCTGTAAATATAAAACTTCTAAAATGGCTTTTTTTTTCTTTTTACAGTAGAACATTATTATAGCCGCCATGCTGTCCGTAACGTCTTCATGACTTATTTTGTGACTGGAAGTCTGTGCCCGAGGACCCTGCTCACCCATGTGGCCCACCGCTCCCTGGCAGCACCAGTCTGAACTCTGTGTCTGTGAGTTCAGGAGTTCTTGTCTTGTTTTGTTTTAGGTTCACACGTAAGTGAGGTCAAAGGCATTTGTCTTTCTCTGACTTGTTTTGCTTAGCTTAATGCCCTCAAGGCCCATTCCTGGTGTTGGAGTGGGAAGATTTCATTCCTTTAATGACTGCATAATATTCCATTGTATGTATGTGCCACATCTTCTTTATCCATCCATCCATCAGTGGACACTTATGTTGCTGCCATATCTTGGCTACTGTAAGTAATGTCACAGTGAACATAGGGGTCCAGATATCTTTCCCAGTTAGTGTTTTCGTTTTCTTCAGATAAATACCCAGGAGTAGAATTGCTAAATCATATGATTGTTCTGTTTAAATTTTTTGAGGAAGCTGCATACTGTTTCCCAGTAGGGGCTGCACCAATTTATACTCCCCAAACAGTGCCCAGGGTTCTCTTTTCTCCACAGCCTTGCCAACACTTCTTGATACTAAACAGAATCTCTAACAGGTGTGAGGTGATGTCTCATTGTGACTCATTTCCCTGATGATTAGTGATGTGGAGCATCTTTTCATGTGTCTGTTGGCATCTGTATGTCTTCTTTTGAAAAATGTCTGTTCAGATCTTCTGCCTATTTTTAAATTGAAATGTTTGTTTTATTGCTATTGAGTTGTATGAGTTCTTTATATATTTTGGATATTAGCCCCTAATCAGATATATGATTTGCAAGTATTTCCTCCCATTCAGTAGGTTTGCCTTTTCATTTGGTTGATTTCCTTTGCTGTGCAGAACCTTTTTAGTTCGATGCCATCCCATTTGTCTATTTTTCCTTTGTTGCCTTTGCCAAAAAATCATCACCAAGACCTTGGTCAAGGTGCATACTGCCTATGCTTTCTTCTGCAAGTTTATGGTTTCAGGTCCAATGTTCAAGTTTGGGATCCATTTTGAGTTTATTTTTGCATATGGTGTGTGATAGTCATCCAGTTTCATTCTCTTCCACATAGCTGTCCAGTTGTCTCAACACCATTTATTGAGACAGTTCTTTTCCCCATTGTATATCCTTGCCTCCTTTGTCATAAATCAATTGACCATATATGTGTGGGTTATTCCTGGGATGTCTATTTTATGCCTGTCTTTTGATTTATGTGTCTATTTTTATGCCAATACTATACTGTTTTAATTACCATAGCTTAGTAATATACTCTGAAACCAGGAAATGTGATGTCTCCTGCTCTGTTCCTTTGTCTTCAAGATGGCTTTGGCTGTTCAGGGTCTATTGTGGTTCTGTACAAATTTTGCTTTTTCTTTGAAATTGAAATTTTGTTAGGGACTGCACTAAATCTGTTGATTGCTCTGGGTGATATAGATGCTATGACAATACTAATTCTTCTAATAAATGAGCACAAAACATTTAGAGTATCTTTCTAAACATTTTAGAATATTTATTCTGAAATAGTTTATTTCAAAAATTTTAGGTAGAGGGAAAATGAGTAAAATTGTCTAGACTGCTTTATCTTCTTTTATTTAATTTAGCTTTGTTTTTAAATAAGGACACTGGATTGAACATGATTACCGGGACCAGGGGTGACTTGGGTGCAGGCCCATGTCACCTAACCTCACAGACTGGCCTCAGTGTTATACCTCAACTCCCCTGCCTCCATCTGCAGCTCCTGCCGACAGAAGGGGAACATGGGGATTCCAGGGGCCATCCCAGCTCTGAGAAGTGACAGTGTCCTCACAATTGGATGGCATGTCAGGCAGGAGCTCCTGGCCTTCACAGTGTGGGGCCAAGGCTCAGGGGTTCTGCCCAGGTGGGTGCGAAAGCCCTGTGTGACCCTGGGATGCTCCCATTCAGGTGCCTCCCCACCCAAGTCTCTGGGTTCCTGTACAGCTCACTGTAACTTGGCAGAGACCAGTGCCAACTGGAGCAGGGGATGGGGTGCCCTGGTGGTCTCTCCTCCAGGGAACCAACCTCTTGGATCAGCTCAGCCCTCAAGGCCACCACTAGGATAAGACTCTGAGATAAGCAGGCCCACTATGCTGGTTACAAATGCTGGGCTGGATGGACCTCTGGTCACCTGTCCTCATCCACGACACCCCAGGGGGCCCTGAGATCACACATGTGGAGGGCCCCCTATGGAATCAAAGGGCAGGACCTAAAACAGACCCTCCATCTCCCCAGGAAACACCTGCCAAGCTGAAATTTCCCCCAGCCCTGGCCATAGCATCATGCCTTACGAGGGGCGGCTCTGAAGTTCCCGCGGCAAACCGCAGCCCAGGCCACCTCAGCCCTGGCCTCCTATGCCAGGACATCCGCAGGGCTACTATGGGCTCAGAGAGGGCCCGCTGACCCTCCTGGCACGAGCCCCCACACCCTCAGAGCCATGGTGGGCATGTGATCAGGCCTCACCCAGCCCAATGGGGTGGGCCACAGTTTGATCCTGGCCTGGGGCAGGCGCTGTTGGGCCCAGGGACATCCTGAGGGCACCCTGACTCCAGGCAGCCTCAGGCGCTGGCCCAGATGGGTCTGGGCAGCCAGGTGTGGCCAGGGTGCATCCCATCCCTGGTGCCAGGGAGCCAGGTTCACCGCTTATTTCCTGGTGATGGTGAGGGACACCCCCACCCCCTTCAGCCCTCATGCTGTCCTTGCCTGTTCCGGCCATGTTCCCCGGAGTCGCAGGAGGGGGAACACATCAGACAAATGGACGGAGCAGCCACATGCCTCCCTCGGACTGTCCCTGTGACCACTGGGTACCTCCGTCCTGAAGTGGCATTTGGGAAGTGACAGGAGACTGAGTATCCATCTGGGGGCTTCTTTCCATTTCTTGCAGGTGTCAGGGGTGGACTCCTGGCTGCTTTGGGTCCCTGGACAGAGGCAGTATAGAGACAGCCTCTGCCCAGCCCGGGCTGCGGGCGGGGGTGGAGGTTGCAAACCAGGGTGCCCTGGCCCTGACTGGCTTGCTGACCTCCAACCTCAAGCTTTCCCTCGATGGCAAGTTCCTGGGGTGAGGCTGGGCTCAGTGGCCTTAGGTTTCTGGAGCTAATTTCCCAAACTGGCTTCATGAACACAATTTCATGTACAGTGTTTGTAAATGTTTCATAAAGGGAACAGACTTTGCTTAAATAGGTTTGGGGAAATGGAGGGCTAAGTGGGCATGTTTCTTGTGGGAAGTCTCAGAGACTGTGTGTCGACGGAAATCATCAACCTCCAAGCAGGGATGGGGCCTGTTCCCAGCACTCCCTGTGACCATGCTTCCCGAAGCTGGGAGAAACTGATGGCCGCAGCCCGAGGCTTGGGGCATTGGACAGCCCAGACTGGGTTAGGCTGCAGAGACAGACAACCCAGGCTCAGGGCTTCAGCAACAGAGGCAGAGATGGGAGAGGAGGCAGCCCCTGGCATCCTGCAGCCGGCCGGGCCTCACAGCGAGGTCTTGGTGGGCTCCAGGCAGACGTCAGGCGGCCACTCTATCACCTTGATAACGTGAGTGGAAAAGCCAAGACTCCTTCCAAGTCCAGTATAAACAGAAAAACAAGGGCACGTGCCACCCACTCAAACGACCAGATGTCCATGTCTCCTGGCTAGACCGCACGCTTCCTGTCTTCGCTGCTTCTGGGTGAGATTCCTCAGACACCCAGCCCCAGCAGCACCCACTTAGAGCTGCCATGGGAGCCTTGCAGACAGGGCTGCTTGGCGACCGTCCTGGACATGCCGTGTTCACAGTGGTGCCAGTCTGTTAAAATCTCTGCAGGCACCGCAGTGACACATCTGCTTCCTCCATTTAACTCGCCTTTATGCCAAGATATTCCCTTTATGACACATTTATGAGCAGGAAGTGTGTGGCACCAGTTTTATTATCTGTGCACGCGTTAAACATTTTCGGGGTCCAGTGTTCAAAGGACCAAAAGCAGACGGTGGAATGCAGCTGGATTCCAGCCCTTGAGGCTGTTGGGCTGTGGAGCAACGCTTTCATGAAGATGGAGTCTCTCTTCTCTTTCTTTTTCTTTTTTAAGTCTTGAGTATCTGTCTTTTTCTTATTGATTTGAGTACCTTTATATGTCAAAGATATGAACTCTCACATAGTCCTCACGTATGTTGCGATTTCTCTTCAGCTTGTTATATCCATTTTAATGTCTTCTGGTATTTTTCTGTGCAAGTGGATTGCCCTCTTAAGACAAATCTGTTAGTCTTTTCTTTGCGATGTCTCCTTTCCTATCAAACTTGAGAAGTTCCTCTCTACCCCAAGATGGAAAAAGCATTCGTCTTTATTTTAGTATTTTATTTCATTTTTTCAACTTGCATCTTTAGTCAGAATGTTTTTCGGTGTTTGGCATCATCCTTGCAAATGATTCGCCAGTGCTCTCAAGACTGTTCATCAATGAAGCCATCCATCCTCCCGTGCATTCAGAGTGACGGGCTTGTTGCGCCGTAAGCCCTGAGCTGTGTTCAGGTCTCGCTCTGAGCCGTGCCCCTCACTCACCTTGGCGGTCCGTCTCACTGAGGCTTTGGGATGCCCCTGCATGTCTGGGCAGCTGGGCAGCCCACTCACTCACCTTACACGAGAGTGTTGGGATCATGTTCGAAGACATCTTTAGTGGTTAATGGGAATTACATTAGCTTTATAGATTAAGGGAGAACTGACTTCCTAAATACAATTAAGAAGTTAAACTTAGGAACATGGTAGCCCTTACTATTCTTTGTTCTTTTTGCGGCTATTGTAGATTTCTTATCTTTTTTTCCTAATTATTTGGTATTTTCTTTGGTATTGTGAACATTTTCCACTATATTTTATTTCTTACTTTTAAAATAAAAACTAGTATATACACATATCATGAAAACCCAACCCCCATTTAAGTGTACAGATCAAACAGAAACAGACACCACCACCTCGCCACCCACCCCCTCCTCCGGGCTCCCCACCTATGGTCTTTGCAGAGGGAGTGGCTTCTTTTCCTTCACAACAATTGAGTCACCCTATGCATCCTGCCCTGCGGCTGGCAGCATGTCCTGTACACCAGGCAGGTCCCTGCACACAGCCCTTTCTCCTTGATGGCTTGTCCGTCATCTATGGAGAGGTAGGTCTGGCCTCTAACCTGCCTCCATTGGGGGACATTTTGGTGGTTTCCGTTCCTGTGTACCTCAGACGTGATCTGCAGGAGACCCCCTCCAAATCCAGAGCAGGTCACATTTCTCCTCTGTTCCCTGCACACTCAGCAGGTTGGGAGCCACAGAGACATGTAGCAGGTGGGGATGTCCCAGACCCCACCATGCATCCTGTAAGGGATGTCCCCTGGGAACCTGGACTTGGTTCTTGCCTCTATGACCTGCAGTGGCCTAGGGTCCCAGCCCACCAGATGACTGGCAGGGCCAGTGAGTGGCCACGGTCTGCCTCGGGGGCTCAGGGCCATGGGGGGAAGACTGAGGACACCAGTATGGGGTGCCTGCCAGAGGCCCTTTGACCTGGAAACTCTGTGTTTTCTGCACCCCCACTGTCCAGCATCCTGTTCCCATCCTCAAGGGCCTCTCCTTTCCCAGTGCCGGCCATTGGCACCTCCTAGGCTGGCTCCTTGTTCCTGACTGGGCAGGAGCTCATGCTCTGGTCCATCAGCAAGCATGCCTTGACCCTGCTCCGGGACAGGCCCTGGGCAGGGCTGCAGCCTGGCATCAGGGGGGTGTCGTCAGATGGGCAGGGACCCAGGCTCTTCAGGGCCCAAGGATCTGAGCTGGGGTTCAGAGGTAGGGCGGTGCTGGGCCAGAGGGCGGCCAAGGACACCGTAACTCCCCTTCTGGTACAGGGGATGCCCGGAGGGCTGCTGGCAGGGACGGCAACCTTGGGCCCCTCTGAACAGAGGCTCCTCTTCATGAAGGAGAGTCTTCACCTTGGGGACAATGTCAGTAAAGCAGTGTAGCCCTGAGAAGCCCATGTCCTCATGTCCCCAGCTGGAGCTGGCCACAGCCGGACCAGGGCTAGTGGCCGGACTCAGGGATGCAGGTGGCGGGAGAGTAGATCCCAGGACTTGTTCTCTGGGTTCCTGTGCTGGTTCTGTGGTCCAGGCCTGCTGTCAGGGCCCTCGACCTCCATAGCTCAGGCACCAAAGTCCAATTCTGACTCGGTGTCACTGCGTCCTTCCATCCCTGCTCTGCCTGTCACCTCCTGACTGAGGCTCTGTGGAAAGACCCTGCCAGGAGCCTGGCCACCCCAATGTGCCTTTCTCCCCTTTGCTCAGTGCCCAGAGCTACCCCTTTTGGTCTTTTCCACGGCACCAGCTGCCTGTGGCTTGCTTTTAACCCCTCAGAAGCAGGGGCTCGAGCTATAAACCCTGGTGCTGACAGGGTCCATGTGCAGGGGTGAGGGCCAGGGGGGTGTCCTGGTGCCCCATCACTGACCCCTCAGCTCTGGGTGAAAGGTCTGGGATGGCACGAAGGGCCAAGGCCAGATGGGAAGGCTGCTGCGCTGGACGCTGGCCTGCCAGATGGAAGGTGGGTTGGGAAAGGGAGGAGGCTTTGCTTTATGAAGCTCCTGGAGGCCCCATGGACATCTTGGACTTGTTCCATGGGGTCAGCACAGGCAGAGTTGCGGGCCCAGATCACTTATTTATCTGTTTGTCAGTCTTCTCCCACCAGATCTTCTTGGATTGGGAGTTTGGTCTGTTTTGTTCTAGAATACTGCCTGGCACAGAACAGGTGATGGAAACATTGTGGGACATGGGGTCGCAAAGTCTGTGTCACTTACCAGCCTCCTTCATAGTCTAACTGCCAGTCAGGTGTGGGTCCTCCATAGGAAGCCACGGGGGGCCTTTTCCACCTGCCCCTATACCTGGCACGCCTGGATCCTAGGGGAAGGTGCATGCTTGCTGTCTTCTCACTGAAGCCTTTTACTCAAAGGAGGAAGTCAAGAAACCCCGGTACCTTCTGAAAGGCCACTGGAGTGGCCGCGCACAGGCTGGAAAGGCATGAGTTCACACTTGCTTTTAACACAGCAGTGTCAGCATGGGAAGAGGGATAGATTGCTTCTTTTTCTCCTCCTAGTTTAAAAAATTCTCCTGTTACAATAAAAAACCCTGGACATTATACAGAAAATGAATAAGAAGACTCCAAAGGGTGGAGAGAAGAAGGCAGAGCAGCCAGGGACCTCAGAACCCAAGGGACTACAGTGCTGACGAGTTTCCTGGTTTGCTACATTTCTAGTTTTTGCTTCCTATATCCCACACTTGCTAGTGAAGAAGCCATCAACCCATAAATACCATCAGGCACAGAGAGCTATACAATTAGCTGAAGGCCTGAACAGAGTAAAAAGGCTGGCCCTTCCATGAGCAGGAGGGAACTCTTCCTGCCTCACTGCCTAGAGGGGGGACATTGGTCTTTTCTGGCCTTCAGACTGGAACTTGCCCATCAGCTTTTCAGGGTCTCCAGCTTGCTGACTAGAGATCTGGGAGCCTCTCAGCCTCCATAATCATGTAAGCCAGAACACACACACTCTTTATATATATATATGCATACCCTATGTGTCTTAAGGCATTAATAATATATTTACATACATTAGAATACACAAAAATACATCTCCCAGTGGTTCTGTTCCTCTGGAGAACTCTGACTACTGTAGCAGCCATCATAAAAGAGCAATTGTGAACATATTAGAAATAAATGGAAAAATAGCACGTCTCAGTCTCAAGGAGAAAGTCTCGCTTGGCAAAGCAGAAGATATAAAGGAGAGCCAAATGAAAATGGAATGAAAATACAATAACTAAATAAATAATTATTAAATGACTAACATTTTATCAGTTCAGTGGAGGGATCAGGTGAAAGGATCAGTAAGCTGGGGGCCAGAACAATAGAAATTACCCAGTCTGAGCAACACAGGGCAAACAGACCAAAAACAGTGAAGAGAACCCAAGGGATCTGTGTCACTGGAGTCCCAGAGGAGAGGAAGGGCCAGAGGTGAAGAGTGCTTGAAGAAGTGATGACTGAAAACATCTCAAATTTTGGCCAAAGTCATCAACCCCTACAAATGCAGGAAGCTGAACAGATGCCATCTAGGACAAACCCAAAGAAATTCACACCAAGACACATCATAGTAAAACTTCTGAAAACTAAAGGCAGAGGAAACTCTTAAAAGCAGTGAGAGGGATTTGACACCTTACCTCTAATAGAAAAAAACAACTATAATGACACTGAATTTCAGAATTATGGAAGTGAAACAAGCAACATAACATGTTTCAGGGGCTGAAAAAAAAGGGGAACCACTGACCCAGAGTCTGTATCCAATGAAAAGATCCTTCAAGAATGAGGGAGGAGGTGAGCCATTCCAGGTGGAGGAGAACTAAACGAACTTGTCACCAGCAGACCGACCCTAAAAGAATGTCTATAGGAAATTCTCTTAACAGAAAAGAAATGATAAAAGAAGGAATTCTTGGATATCAGGAAGAAAGAGCAATGAGAAGAGTAAAAGTATGGGTGAATACATTCTCTTCTCCTGAGTTTTAAAATTTTCTGTTTCACATTGGAAGTAAAAATTATAACACTGTCTAATAAAGTTCTAAATTTAGAACAAATATTTAAGAAAATTACGTTATAAGGGAGAAGCTAAAAGGATGTGAAGTGAGGTGAGTTTCTATACTTTACTCAAACTGGTAAAATGATGACACTGGTAGACTGTGATAAGTTATTATAGATAATATAAAACCTAGAACAACCACTAAAAATCTATACAAAGAGATACATTCAAATATAGTATAACATAGGTAAATCAAAATAAATTCTGTAAGATGTTTAGGTAACCCATAAGAGGGAAGGGAAAAGAAAACTGAAACAGAGAATGGAGAAAACAAAGGCAAAACAGATTTAAGCCCTAATATGTCAATAATTACATTAAATGTAAATATTCTACATATATTGATTAAAAGACAGAGTTTGGCAGAGTAGATTTTTAAAAATGAAGCAATTATATGCTATGTACAAGAAATTCATTTCAAATACAACAATGTAGGTAGATTGGAAGTAACAGGATGGACGGAAAAAGAAGTATCATGCAAACACTGATCAAAAGAAAGCAAGTGTGGCTATGTTAATATCAGATAGAGCAGACTTCAAAGCAAAGGAAATCACCAGGATAATGAAAATTCCACCAAGAAGAACTAAAAGCCTAAACAATGGAGCTGAAAAAAATAAGTGAAGGAAAAAGAACAGAATTGAGAGGAGAAATACGCAAATGTACAATGTAACTGGAGATTTCAATATCAGCAAATGTATAGGGAAACTCAACTTCACCATCAGCCAACAGGCTCTGATCCACCTTTATAGGACCCTCCACCCAAGAACAGCTGGACACACATGATTTTCAAGTGTCCACAAATGTATACCAAGATGGGCCATAAAACAAACCTCAAGATATTTAAAAGAACTGGAATCATACAAAGTATTTTTTCTGATGATGGTGGAAACAAACTGGAAATTAAACAGAAAGATAACAGAAAAGTCTTCAAACACTGGAAACTATCACATTTCTAAATAATCCATGGGTTCAAGAGAAAGTCTCAAAAAACTCACTGAATTGAATGAAAATGAAAACACAACATATCAAATGTTGTGGGATCCAAATATGTTGGGGAGAGTTAGGTTCAGTATTGCAGGGAAGCCAGACAGAGTGAAACCAACGTGAAAGCCTTTACCAGCAAATAACCGGTTGACCAGCGTGGTAAAGTTGGCTGTCCTAAATAGGTGGACTGGGCCCTGGGTGAGTCTGAATTCTCTCAGAGCCTGTTGGAGCTGATGTATGGAGGTGGCATATTCTGATGAGGCACTGGCCTCTGGGTCTACTAAGAAGTCAACATATAAGAAAGGTTGTCCGTAGGTCCATAGGTGGCCCCTAATGGACTGAAAGTAAGACGGGCTTCTTGGGCTGCTTAGACTCTCAGTAGGCAGCGGGATGCAGAGAGAAGTTTATAGCACTAATGCAGACATTAGAAAAGAGGGATGGTCAAATCAATAATCTATACACCTACATCAAGAACCTAAAAGAAGATAAAAATAAACCCAAGCAGAAGGAAAAGAATAGTAAAGATAAGAGCAGAAATCAGTAAAATGGAAAACAGAAAAACAATAGAGAAAATCAAAGAAACAAATTGATGGTTCTATGGCAAAAAATTTTTTAAACCAACAGACATCCAACAAGACTGACCAAGAAAGTGAGGACACAAATGACCAACATCAAAACTGATCCTGGGGAGTGTCACTGCCGACCCTGAAGCCATTAAAAGGATAATAAGGGGGCGCTACGAACAAGTCTACACTCATAAATTTGACATCTTAGATGAAATGGATCAATTCCTTCAAAACCATGAGGAGCCACAATTAACCTTATATAAATAATAAATAATTTAAATAGACTATAACTACTAAGGAAAATGAATTCTTAATATAAAAACTCCCTGAAAAGAAATCTCCAGACCCAGATGGTTTCACTGGGAAATTCTATCAAACATTTAAAAAAGAATTAACCCCAATTCTATATATGCTCTTCTATAAAATAAAAGATGAGAGACCACTCCCTTGTTGAGTCCATGGAGCTAATATAACCCTGATACAAAAGCCAGTCAAAGACAATCAAAAAAGAAAACTATGGGCCAATATACTTTGTGAATATAGATGCAAAAATCCTTAACAAAATATTAGCGAATCAAATTCAACAAAATATGAAAAGTATACTCCATGACCAAGTAGAGTTTACTTCAGGGATGCAAGATTGGTTCAATATTCAAAAATCAAGCCATGTAATTTACCATAGTAACAGACTAAAGAAGAAAAATGTGATCATATCAATCAATGCAGAAAAAACATCTGACAAAATTCAACATCTTTTCATGATTAAAAAAAAAATCTCAGAAATACAGGAACAGAAAGGGAATTCCTAAGCTTGGTAAAGAACACCTACAAACCCCCTACAGCTGACATACTTAATGTAAAACACTGGATGATTTTTTCCCTGAAATTGGGAACAGAACTAGGATGTCTACTCTCATTACTTTTATCCAACACAGTGCTGGGAGTTCTAGCCAGTGCAGTAAGGCAAGAAATAAAAGTCATATACATTGGCAAGAAAGAAATCAAACTGTTCCTATTAACAGATGAAATGATTGTTTGTAGGAAATCCCAAAAAGTCTATTACAAAAGCAAACCAAAACAGTCCTACAACTAGTAAGTTCAGCAAGACTGTAGGATACATGACGAACATGCAAAAAGTCATTTGTATTTCTATATACTAACAATGAACAAGTGAACCCCAAAATTAGAATCACAAAACTACTTACACTTGTGAAGTACTTGGCTGTATGTCTAATAAAACATGTGTAGGACCTGCTTGCTGGAAACCACAAAACATTGATGAAAGAAATCAACGAAGCTCTTAATAAATGGAGAGACATCTCACGTTCATGGACTGCAAGACGCAACATAATAAAGATGTTAATTTTCCCCAAGTTTATATATGAATATAATGTAATTCCTATCAAAATCCTGGTGAGATGTTTTTTATGGATAGATACAAGATTATTCTAAAATTTATATGGAAAATCAAAGGAACTAAAAGCTAAAACAATTTGGAAAAAGAGTAAAATAGGAGGAGTTGGTCTTCTAGGTTTCAAGGTTTATTATATAGTTACAGTAGTCAGGACTGTGGGGACTGTCGTTGGACAGACGCATAGATCAGCAGCGAAGAATAGAGAACCCAGAAATACACCCACACTAATATGCCCAACTGAATGTTAGAATTAATTTTTATTATGGTAAAATACACATAATATAAAACTTATCATTTTAATCATTTGAAGGTTCAAAATTCGGTAGCAATTAGTATATCACACTGGTATGCAACCATCACCACTATTTCCAGAACTTTTTGATCTCCCCAAAGGGAAAGGTCGTACTCACTAAGCAGTCACTCCCTATCCCCCTTCTCCCCAGCCAGTGGAAACCACCCATCTTCTCTGTCTCTATGGATTTGCCTATTCTGGGTGTTTCGTATAAATGGAATCATGCAGTATGTGGCCTTTTATGTCTGGTTTATTTCACTTAGCATGTTTTATAGGTCCATCCACACTGTAGCGCGTATCAGTGCTTCACTGTTCTTTATGGCTGAGTAACACTCTGTTGCATGGATGGACCCCCTGTGATTTATCCACTCTTCCACAGATGGACGGATGGACGTTTGGATTGTTTCCACCCTTGGCTGCGGTGAACGTTCGTGTCCAGGTTTTTGTTTGCACACCTGCTTTCAGTTCTCTTGGGTGTATGCCAGGCTGTGGAATTGCTGGTTTTGATTCTATGCTTAACTTTTTGAGGAAGCACCAAACGTTTTCCACAGTGGGTACACCATTTTATGTTCCCGCCTGGCAGTGTCCAAGGGTTCTGATTTCTGCATACCTTTACCCACACTTGTTATTTTCTGTTTCTGGGTAATTGTCATCCTCGTGGGTGTGAAGCGGTATCTCAGTCGGCTTTGATTTGCATTTCTCTGATGATCAGTGCTGTTCAGCATCTTTCACGGGGAGACTGAGGCCCAGAAGGATCACAGAGCTAGCTGGTGACCAAGAGGGTGTGAAAGTCCTGGCCAAGTGCCACCAGGAGACCAAACCTCCCCTGGTGCCCCACCACCTGGGAGGTACTTAGGGGGTAGTGCCCAGGGTCCCCCTTGCCCTGTTCCTTGAGATGAGGCCTGGGCTGGTATTCTGAGGACCCCGAGGTCATTCTGACTCAGAACTCCTGACCCCTGAGAGCCCAGCCCTTTTGGGAAAGCAGCACAGACTGAAGTTTCCATCTGGGGCAAGGAGAAAGGATCAGTGTCCAGGCTTCTTTGAGGCAGCCAAGAACACACAGCCAAGGAACAGGGCCCCTCTAGTCCCACCCTGCCCTGACACTGGGACCTCCCTCCTCCCCAACCTCTGGGCATGTCACACAGGAAGCACTTGCCCCACTTTGCAAGCTGACAAAACTGACAGGGCACCAAAGGACTGTCCTGTGTGCTGAGAGCATGGACATTGATCACCCAAGGCTGTTTGCCAGCTGTGTGACTTTGGGCAAGTCCCTTGACCTCTCTGTGCCTCAGCCTCCTTATCTGTAGAGTGGGGATAATAATCACATCAACCTAACAGACATTGCAGCTGAAAAAGAGTCAGCACAGGCCTGGGGCCTGGTGGGCTAGCTGAGCCTGACACGGGAAATAACAGTGCTGGAGGAAGGGCTGCTAGGCTCACTCCCTTGCAGGTGAGGACGGAGGCTTGCAGGCCTACCTAGTCGCTGCACCCCACGCCTGGCCAAGGAACTAAGGCTCAACCCCACGGAGGCAGTGGCCTGGCTGAAGGCTGGGCTGGGCCCCTGCTTCCACACATCCTGGTAGCTCTGGTCACCTGCGGTAAGGGACTGCCACGGAAACCCCCAGGGTGGTGGAAAGCCCAAAATTCTACAGGTGCCTCTTCATTAATCTCCAAGCAGGAAGCTCAGTGGGGCCCGTGGCAGGGTGGCCAAGCTGGTGACACAGGTGCATTCGCAAGGATTTCGTGTCTTTTAATGTGCGGTGAGGACTTTCATCTCAGCAGTTTTTCAGTTCCCCTTGGACAGCTGCCTCATGGCTAAGGTGTCCCTCGACGACATCTGAGCCACCCGGGGGGAGAAAATCCACTGGGTGCAGAGTGATGGCAGAGGATAGCGAGGCCCAGAGAGGGATGCTGAGCTGCCACAGGACCGCACTTACTGGTCACCCCCAAAGTCACAAGCCGGTCCCCGCTCCGCTGGGTGCCTGTGTGCGGCAGTTTGGAGGCTGCTGTCCAGCCGGTGCCATGAGATGTGACACGAAGTGGCTTTGCTTTTGTGAGGCCTGGGCCCCATGACTAAGGAGATTGGGACCACCCTAGGGGATGGCAGGAACCCCCCGGTGCTGGGTTTAGGGCTGAGTCCACCTTAACGCTGTCTCTCATGTTTGGCAGGAGACTCACACTTGCAGGGAGAGCAGAGGCCGGGAGGCGGCTGCTGGGCTTGGGCTGGGAGAGGATGGCCCTCAGAGCAGGCGGCCCGGTCCTGCCTGGCTTTGCTGGGCCTGAGGGATGGTCCCTCTGGGCGGCTGTGGAACGCACAGAGCAGGATAGGCTGGCAGTGCCCCGAGTCCCGTGTCTTCACAGCAGGGCAGCCCGTGGGCACCAAGCCTCGGAGGCAGGCAGCGTGAGGGCCCTGCTGCAGGGCCGGAGTGCCCAGGACATTCTATGGGAGAGCCGGCCTGTTCTGACCCTGCACCAGCTCAGCGCTCCACACAGGTCCCAGCTCTCTGTGACGCCAAGCCCCAGCCCCAACCACTCGCCCACTCCCCACCCCGCGCTCAGGCTCCTCCCGGCCTCCCCTGCCCAGGCCTGCCCCTAGGCGGCCCCAGAATGCCTGCCGCTCGCCCTGGAGCAGTCCCAGCATGTCCAGAACTAAACTCTCAGGGCCCAAGCCTGGAGGCTGCGAAGAGACCAAGACAGGACCCCAAGTCAGGAGGGGCCCGCACAGCTCCCCACCCTTGGCACCTACAGGGCCTCTGTGGCCCGGCGCTCTTGGAGGCCCAGGTCCTCTGCATACCTGCCCATGTGCTGCCTGGGGTTCTTCTCCCGTCGCATGGACCCGGGAACCTCTGCTGTCACCCCATCCAGGAGACCTTCTGCGCTTCCCCAGAGGCCCGTCCCTCCACCTGAGGCCCCTACAGCCCAGGCCTCTGGGGGCTGTGGAGGCAACAGTGCCCACGTCCCACCTGCACCCTGCCCTAGTGCAGCCCCCCGGAGGCCCCTCATCCAGGGCTCTCCGAGGCTCTGGGGCCCCTGGCAGGCTCGGCTGGTGCCCAGACCTGGGCCAGGGTGTGGAGGGCATCTGTCCTGGCTGCCCCCTTTCTGAACAGGACCACGTTTCTGGAATTGAGAGGCGTCCCAGACCTCTCACTGAGGGGTCAGCCCCCTACCCAGGTGCTTCCTTTACAATGGAAAGAAAAGCCCAGAGCCTGCTGGCAGGTGTGGGCTGGGAAGCAGGTGCAGGACTGGGGCTGGCAGCGGATGGGCCTTCTCTGCCCTCCGTGACAGGGAAGTTTCCACTCCTGGCCCTCCGCAGCTCCGCTGGGCCCTGATTGGCTCCGGGCAGCGTGGCCTTTGCCTTTTCCGCAGGGAGTCAGGTATAACAGTGCCCAGCGCCGGCTGGGCTCGCCCTGCGGAGGTGCCCGCCCAGTGCCAGCGGGGGCCAGAAGGCAGGCATGGCCCAGACACCCCACAAGTCCAGCGGCACCCCGAGGCTGCGGGACCCCAGGCGGGGAGACGGGGTGCCCACCTCCGCGGCCCCGGACCTCGCGATGGCGGGGGAGGGCCGGGCTGGCGGGGATGCGGCGCTGCGCCGCCTCCTGAGACTGCACCGCACTGACATCGCCGTGGCGGTGGACAGCGCCTTTCCACTGCTGCACGCCCTGGCCGACCACGACGTGGTCCCCGAGGACAAGTTCCAGGTGGGCCCCGATCAGACCCGCAGTGACCCCCAGCCTGCCCCAAACCCAGGCCCTCCAGCAGGGGACGCGTAGCCTACCCGCCCCGCCGCTCCAGACCCACCAGCCCTCCCGCCCTTCCCCTCGCCACGCCTCCTCCCCAACCCCGATGCTCCGCCCACGAGCCAGGGGCAGGGTCCCCCGTCAGCCGCCCCCTACTTCTCTGCCGCCTTCCTGTCCCCTACCCCCCAATCCCCAACGCCATCTGCATGCCCTGCCGTCCCCACGCCCCGCCCACAAGCAGGGATTGGGGGGATGGTCCCCAGGACGAGTTCCAGGTGTCCCCTGCCCCCCCAGGTCCCCTCCCCACCCCCGTCCCCTCTCTGCCCTTCCTAAGCCTCCCAGCCAGGGGCCTGGTCCCCTAGGTGAGTTCTAAGTGGCTTCCCTCACCCCAGCGCCCTATGCTTGTTCTTCTGCCCCAAGCCAGGGTGCCCAGGCCTCTCCTCAGGGTCCACCACCCTCTAGCCGCCCTGGGAGGGCTGCAGGATCAGGGGCCCTGGGAGCAGCAGGCAGGGCCCCCAACAACCCATTCTCGCTTCAGGAGACGCTGCGTCTTAAGGAGAAGGAGGGCTGCCCACAGGCCGTCCACACCCTCCTGACCTGGCTCCTGACCCAGGATGCGGCTGCCATCCTGGACTTCTGGAGAGTTCTCTTCAAGGACTACAACCTGGAGAGATATGCGCGGCTTCAGCCCGTCCTGGACAGCTTCCCCAAAGGTGCGGCACCAGGCTGGGCTGGGGTCACTCGCTGGCCCCGGCGGACGGCAGGGGGGAAGGGGTGTGGAGGTCAGGGGCCTGCACCTCACCCCCTGCCCAGGCTGTCGGTTCTCCGCCTGAGGCTCGCTGCTTCGGCCTGTGTCCTGCAGATGTGGACCTCAGCCAGCCCCGGAAGGGGAGGAAGGTCCCCGCCGGCCCCAAGGCCGCTGTGCTGCCGCCCAGACCGCCCTCCAAGAGGAAGGCCCCGGAGGAGCCGCGGGCCGCCCCGGTGGCAGTCCTGTTGCCCAGGGGCACCTCCAGCCCAGGTACCCGCGTGAGGAGCTGCCGGGGCTCGGGCTTCCCGGGGAAGCCCAACACGCTCCACCACCCTCTCCCCACCGGCCCCGGAAGCCCCTGCCGCACCCACTCAGATGGCCAGCCTGGGGGGCTGCTGAGGTCCCCTCTGGGTGCTCCCGCGGATGGCCCTGGCGGCTCCGGAACCCCGTGCAGTGGGCCGGTGGGGGTTCCTTCCTTCCTTGTGATGCGGACAGCGGAGCCCGGCAGAACGAGAGGACCCACAGGCGGGAGACCCAGCCCGCTGCTCTCCACCCCTGCGGCCGCCTCGCCCCCTGCAGGCTCCCAAGGGAAGGCCAAGCCCGCCAAGAAGCCTGACGGCAGCGCAGAGCCGCAGCGCCCCCCACTGGGGAACGGTGAGCCAGCCCCGCCGCTCCAGCCGCTCCCCGCGGTTGGGCCTGCGCCGCCAGTGTCGCCCAGAGACGCGCTGCGCCTCGGCGCATCCCCAGCCCGTCCCCGCGTTCTCATCCCTCGGGGCCAGCCCAGACTTGGCTTCCTCCATGCAGCCTGGGCCTTTCTGTACCCCCACCCCACGCACCCGGCCCCAGAGACCAGTGGCACCTGGTGCTGACCTGAGGGCAGGCCTTGGGAGCTCTGGCTCCCTCCCAGCACCACCCAGGGCCACGTCCGGGGCCCCCGCTCCTTCCTGGCCCCTGCGTTCAGGTAGCTTACACACCACACATGACACGCTTCACACCATACATGACACACACCCCACACCTCACACCACACGGCACGCACACAGCTTGTCTCTGCACTGAACACAGGGGCTGTCTGTCTGTCTGTCTGGAGAGACGGGGCCCTGTCTGAGGCCTGCCTGGGCAGAAGGAAAGGAGTCCCCTGTCCAGCTGCCTCTCCACTGCCACCACGGAGGAGGCTGCCAGGGGCCATGTTCCCAAATGACGACCCCGTCTGGTGCCCCCTTCCTCAGGAATTCAGACCATGTCTGCTTCGGTCCAGAGAGCTGTGGCTGTGTCATCTGGCGATGTCCCAGGGGGCTGCGGCGCAGTGGAGGGCATCCTCATCCAGCAGGTGTTTGAGTCAGGTGCACGCGCTGGGCCCCTGGATCCACATCCCCTTAGCTCTCTGGTAGCCCCAGAGCAGCTGGGCCCATGGACAGGGCAGCCAGCAGCCCCTGAGCGTCCTGCCAGCTCTGGAGGGGCAGGGGGCTCTTGGGTGCATGTGCTGGGACCTTCTGGTCGGCCCTGATCCCCTCTGAGCACTTGGACAGCCCATCAGGGACGTGGGCTCACACCCTCAGAAGTTCGACTGAGCAGGTCTGAAGTCTCTGGACCTCAAGGGCCGCACTCCCTGAGCAGGAGAGCCTGTGCCCCCTCCTTCCCCTGCCCTCTGTGCTGGGCACGTGTACAGACACCTAGGACACCCAGAATCAGTTGGCAGGGAGCTGGGTGGGCCCTGGCCTCCCACCAGGGATGGTCCCAAGGACCCTGTGCTAGTTTCCTGAGGCTGTCATAACAAATAGCCACAAATCTGATTGTTTAGAACAACAGGAATTCCCAAACCGAGGTGCCCCAAGGCCATGCTCCCTCGGGGCTCCAGGGCAGTGTTTCCCGGCCTCCCCCAGCTCCTGGCAGCACTGGCCATCCCGGACCCTGTGGACACCTCTCTCCAGCCTCTGCCTCTGTCGTCACAGGCCTTCCCTCGCATCTGTGTCTGTGTCATAGGGCAGCAGTCAGTGGATGTAGGGTCCAGAGCGAGCCTATCTTAACTAGTTACATCTACAAAGACCCTACTTCCAAAGAAGGCCACTTTCTGAGATTCCAGGGGGACATGGATTCGGGGACATGCTTTGCCCAGACAGTCGTCCGCAGGGAATCCATCCTGTGCCCAGGACCTGGCCCAGACCTTTAGGGCAGGTGGGGGAGAAGGAACAGCGGGCACCCACCTCTCTGTGGCCCACTGCTGCTGGCTGGGGCCTGCCCTGAGCTGAGCAGGTGGCTGGGGCCAGGCAGCATCTCCTCCCAGGTGGCTCCAAGAAGTGCATCCAGGTTGGTGGGGAGTTTTACACTCCCAGCAAGTTTGAAGACCCTGGTGGGGTGAAGAACAAGACCCGCAGCAGTGGCAGTGGCCTGAAGACCCTGGTCCGAGCCAAGGGGACCCCGGCCACTGCCCCAGTGAGTGCTGCCGTGATCACCCCGGGGCCCTCGGCACCTCTGCCCCTGCACACACTCTGCTGGGGCTGCCCTGGGGAGCTCCTCGCTGCCCGCCCATTGGTGACCCTCCCTATTCTGCCTCACAGGGTGGAGGGGACCCAAGGGCAGGTCAGCAGGGCAGGGTCCCGGCCCCTCTTGCCCTCCCCAGCGAGCCCCAGCTCCAGCAGGTGAGGCCCGGGCCACCGGAGGAGCCCCTCATGCCCAGGATCCTGCGGGTGGGACTTCTGCCAATTTGTCCCTCGTCCAGGGCACGCCCTCTGGTCATGGGGTAGAGCTCTTTTTATTAATAGTATTTTTTCTGATGACAAATAATCATAAAAATTTAAATATGCTAGAGAAAGTGAGTCTTCCCAGGATTTTAAAACCATGTGTCTATTTTTTTTTTTAAAGCCAGCTATCCCGGGTCTCACAGTAGGGCCTGTGGGTGGGGTGGGGGACCCTGTGGGGAGCCAGGCAGCTGAGCAGCAAACACATCCTCAGGCTCCCAGCACCGTTTCTTAGTGAGGCAGGACTGGCCACAGATCCCCGTCCCTCTGTGCCTGGCACTGGGCTGGGCCCCGGCCCCCAGCAGTGAGGGCCCATGTGGTCCCCTAGCGGGGTCTGGGGGTTGTTACAATGAGTGTGCTCATCGCGGCCGTCCAGGGCGGCTTCTGGAGGTGGCACCGTCCAGGCAAGGGCACCAGCAGGGAAGGGCTGTGTGGGGGCAGGGCTGCAACCCCGGGTGCCCATGAGGTACCCACTTTCTGACTGCCGAGTCTTCCCGAGAGGGATGGACCAGGAGTGAGTGGTGGGGACTCAAGTCTGACAGGTGGACAGAGTCCTGGGGTACAGGAGCAGGCAGCAGGGGCCGGAGGGGCTCGGGGCCCCTGGGGACACCGCAGAGGGGCTGGTCCAGGGGCTCTGGGGGAGGGCGCCGCCCCACCTGGCCTCGTGGGGGACCGTGTCTGCCCGTGCCAGAAGAACGAGGACGAGTGCGCCGTGTGCCGGGATGGCGGGGAGCTCATCTGCTGCGACGGCTGCCCCCGGGCCTTCCACCTGGCCTGCCTGTCCCCACCGCTGCGGGAGATCCCCAGGTGAGCCCGGCATGCCCGCCACCTCCTGGCACCCAAGACCCTGCCGAGTGGGGCTGCCCAGAGGGCTGCATTCCACGGAGGCAGCCTCGGCCCAGCTCTCGGCGGCATGGGGCTGGGGCCTGGGACTCTCCAGCCCCCCTTCCTGTGTGGCCATGCTGTCCTCCCAGCCTGGCCAGTGGGGCCCCTGAGACAGAATGGACGCCCAAGGCAAAGAACGGCTCTCCTGTCCCATGTCAGCCCGCACTCTGCAGCCCAAACTCCCGTGAGCAGCCGGCCCCCACCCCCAACAAAGCCCTACTCTGGAGGGGAGTTGGGGGAGGGGAGCTGCACCCCAAGGTCCTCGGCAGGGCGTGAGGCCTCCAAGGTCGGCCTCCTGGCACCCACTCCCGTGGCCCAGCGAGCGCCACCCTCCACCACTGGCCCCCGCAGGTCAGCCTGATTTGTGGGGAAGAGCTGGGTGGGAGAGGAGACCCCCATTCTAGTTCTAACCCCGCCCAGCTCCTGTGCGACCTTGAGGTCACATCTCTCTGGGGTGCTCAGGCCATGGCTTAGCTCCCACTGACACCGACTGTCTGCTGCTCTTCCATTCTCCTCCTTCCTGCCCTTGATCATGTCCCCTTCTGCCGGGCACCATCCTCCCATGGAAACGTGGGTGGTCCTGGGGGTATAAACACTCCAGTAGAGACCCCTGCTGGGCACGGCCCATGAGAGCCGCCCACAGGCTGCTGTGGGTCAGCCATTGTTGGGGGTCTTGGAGATCATCAGAGAGGCACTCAGAGGGAACAGTGACCATGCTGGGGAGGGCTGCCCCACCTGGGGTAAATATCCCAGCATCCTGGGCTCTCCTACTGACTGGCTGGGGCAGGACCTTCCATCATGGCTCTGCCTGGGCCTCAGTTTCCCCAACTGTAAAAGGAAAGAGTGACCTGGAAGAACCCTCAGGCCTTGCCTGCTTCATGAGCTTGGAGTCTCCCACCCCTCTGCCTTGCCTTGCATGGCTGTGGACGGTGACAACATGAGCAGTGGGACCTGGCGGTGCTCCAGCTGCCTCCAGGGAAGAGTCCAGCGGGACCTGCCCCTGGCTGAGGAGCCCCAGCCCCAGGAGCGCCCTGCAGAGGCCCCGGTATGCACAGGCCCACGCCCAGGCCCTCTGTCCCTCAGAGTCCTGCCTCCTGGCCACTCCCATGGGCAGAGCTGCCCCAGCCATAGACCAGGGCACCCCCCTCTCTGACCTGCCAGGGCAGTTTGGCTTTCTACATTGGGAGGCCGCCCTTCCAGTGGCCCTGTGTTTCAGTGCTCTGACTGGGGCCTCTGCTCACCCACCCAGCATAGGGGATGCACGTTGACCACTGAGTCTGAAACCAAAAGGGCTGTGGTGCCGTCTCAGAAGGGGAAAGGGTCCAGGGAGCTGCCAAGGGCGGTGGAGGTGGGACCAGCACCCTGTCCTTGCTGACCATGAGGGGTTCCTCCTCCATGACACCAGACTCCGTGTTCTGTGATTCCCTGGCCGGGTGGTGCTGGTTAAGTACTTTGCATCCCCTCCAAGCACTGACCCTCTGGTTCCAGGTCCTCCTGGGACTGAGGTTGGCTGGAGAAGAGGAGAGGGGACAGTCCAGGGAGCCACCGGCCGGGATGGATGCTGCTGTCCCCTACAAGCACCTACTGGCCCCGCCCTCTGCCGCCCCCCTGCCGGTGCTGGAACCTTCGACCCTGTGCCCCCTCCTGTGCGTGGGCCCCGATGGACAGCAGGTAAGGGGTAGGCTGCCATTGGGTGCGGTCTACAGGGAGCTCAAGGTCTACAGAGCGGCCAGATGAACCTGGGGGCAGTGACACCCAGGGGGCCAGGCAGCGGGCTCAGACGGGGATGAGACTTCAGGGCTCAGGGACCTCTGTCCGGAGAAGCCAGACAGGCCAGGGGGAGGGCGGGCCGGAAGAGGCCCGGGGGCGAGGGGCGGGGCTCTGAGGGACTTGGGAAGGGAGGGGAGGCTTCTGGAGGGACTGCAGCCAGGAGGACAGTCTTCCACTGCTCCTGAAACTCCACTCCACGCCTCACAGGGTTAGGACAATTGGGGTGGCTGTCCTGGCGGTTGGGGAGCCCCTAGTCCCTCAGCGCCTCCCTCCTCTGCCGCTCTGGGGACCCCCCATGACCAGCCCTGAAAGGGGGGGGGGGGCGTCTCACCAGGAACAGCGAGGTCGGCGGGCACCTGTTTTCTCCTGGCTGCAGCCAGAGGTTTTTGGGCCTCCCTGGCCCCGGGGCGGGGGTGTGTGTCCCAGTCGCCCCGCTCCAAGACCACCGGTCACCTTACTGTACCCCCCGCAGGGCCCGGCGCCCGGCGCGCGGTGCGGCGTGTGCGGGGACGGCAAGGACGCTCTGCGGTGCGCGCACTGCGCTGCCACCTTCCACTGGCGCTGCCACTTCCCCGCGGGCGCCGGCCGGCCCGGGTGAGTGTGAGGCTGCGAGGCGGCGCCCACCAGGGGTCTGCCAGGGACTCCAGCACCCCCACCGAGTCCGGCGGCCCGCAGCCTCTCCTCCGTCCCGCGCAGGGCCGTCCCGCGCTGCTGGTCCTGCTCCGGAGACCCCGCCCCGACCCCCGAGGAGGGCGCGCCCGCCCCGAGCCCCGCCGGCGTAGCTCCCGGGCCCGCCAAGGTCAGCGCCGCCGGTGCGGGCCCCGGGCGGGGGGGCGCTGTTGGGTGGAGGCTTCTGGCGCCAGCCTCGCGAGTACGCAGCACACCCCAAACAAGAGCTCCTTGCTTGTGCAATACTTTTTGTTTCAATCGCCTCCTGTGTGAGGTACATCTGCTTAGAAAGGAAACCCTACACACTGTGGCTCTGAAATCGCTGGTTGGACGAATGTCTGTTGCACAATCACTCTAGGCCCAGGGGTCCCAGCCCCTGAAGGGCAGGGATCTGGGGAGAGGCGAGGGGAATGCCAAAAGCAGAAGCGGGCCCACCGGTGCGGCCCAACCCCAGCCGCCTCCTGCTGAGAGTCTCCCTGCCTGCCTCCGCAGCCAGGAGCCCCGGGGAGGAGGAGCTCTCCATCCTACCTTATTGGCCCGGCTGCTGAGTGCCTGTTGCCCCAGGGCTCCCTCAGCATTTGGGCGGTCCTGTGTGTCCCCTGCTCAGGAGCCTCCAAGGGTGGTACATCTTGCCCTGACTGCCCACAGCCAGGCCCTTCCTGACCGTGTCCGTGAGACTCCCTAGGCCCCAGGGTAGTGACTGGCCCTAACCACCCCCCCCACCCCCCCATGGTCCAGCTTACTGCCCAGCTGTGCCCGTACTCCCGGGAACACAGTGCAGGCATCAGGCCTCTCCAGCAGGGCGACGATCACTGGACCAGGGCCCCACCCACGAGAGGCTCTTGTGGAAGGAACCGTGTGGTTTAGCCCACAGCTGCTTGTGTCTGGTCCTGGACACCTGTCATCCTCCCCACCCATCTACAGTGTGTGCCCAAGCCTCCCACATGTGCCCTCCTGCAGGCAGCCTAGGGGGACAGGCTCCCAGGAGGGCATCTCCCTCCCAGAGATTCTTGCTTCTTGATGCCTGGGTTCTCTTAAGAGCAAAGACTCCTTTCTTTTCATGCTGATGTAAACGTGATGCCCCTTAAAGAGCTGCAGCCCTTTCCCTTCCCTGGCCCTCCCCTTCCCCTTGGGCATGTGCACGTGGGTGTGGTCCCCAAATCCTATCCCCAGTGCTTCTGCACACCTTCAAGCCCGAGCCCCTCCCCAGGCACTTTCCTCCCTGGGCCTGAGGTTCTCCATCTGTGGCAGGGTTCCTCCTAGCTCCTCCAGTGGCCTGGCTTTCCACAGTAGGCTGCATGCAGCATGGAGGCAGGCCAGCCTTGGGGACCTTGGGCAGTCAGCTTCTGGAGGTGGTATGCTCCTCTGCCTCCCATGCTTCCATACACCCACCACCCTGAGAAGGCGCTGGGTGTCAGGATCAGTTCCGGGACCCTACCTGGAGAAGCACCCACAGCCCCACTGCCTTGGCACGGGCCACTTGGCCCAGGCCCTGGGCCTTGACAGGGAGTCCTGCCTCCTGTGCACGTGCCCAGCAGAGGCATAGAAGCTGAGATGACCTTCTTCCTTTCCTGGGTTCCAGGTGGGGGACGATTGTGCTGGTCACGAGCCAGTTCTGCACAGGGATGACCTGGAGTCCCTCCTGAGCGAGGTAATGCATCACCTGCTGGGTGTTACTGTAGCCCCTCCTCTGCTGGCCCTGAGCAGCCAGCACAGAGCACCAGGGTGGTGCTGGCTCCTGCCACCCAGCAGGAGGCCTGAAGGGAGCCCTGGGGGGCTGGGGGCTGCAGAACCTCAGCGTCAGCTGCTGAAGCTTGGCTTGGGGACTGCAGTTTTCCTGGGGGCGGGCACCCTGGAACCCCTCCGACTGAGTGGGCCCCTCACCCCCATCACAACCCAGTCCTCTCCACCCTAAGATGACCACTAAAATCACTGGAAGAGAATGTGGGTTTTAGGGGTTCCGTTTGCTTTTGACAGAAGGTCAAACTCCCCCAGCCATTCCCAGCCCCCGGGGGGCCAACACATGTCCTCCTTGGGCCCCGCCTGGCACCTGGGGACCCCAGCTGACCACAGTCCCTGTCCTGTAGGATGGGCTGCACACAGCAGGTCCCAGAGAATGCAGGGGTTTTTAGAGACCCCAGAGCCCAGGAGGGTGAGAGGTCTTCAGGAGCTGGGTGAGGGGGCTGTAGCTCTGGGAGGGGTGGGTTGCCTCACAGAGTGGGAGAAAGGGAGTAGAGTCACAGACTCCTTCTGGGGCAGGTCCCCCCATTCTGTTGGAATATTGGGCCTCCCCGTGACTCCCCCAATCCTATGAGAGCATCAGGCCTTGAGCAGAGTGAGGGAAGGAGCTGGCCCTGCCTCACCCCCAGAGGCTTATGGGGGTGCCGTGAAGGAGCACTGGACAAGGAAGTCTCCCCTCGGTGACATGCCCGGGGGCTCAGCAGCCCCACCTCTGAATAGGAGAGTCATGCTGCATGGGGCCTCCATGATGTTTATGACTCCAAGTGATCCTGGATGCCAGGGTGGGCCAGACATGGGCGGGGTGGGCACATCTGTCCCACTGGAGGTTCTGGCAGGTCCCCAAGCCCCCCCCCACCCCCCACCCCGCTCCCTGCTCTGCCTTGCAGCACAGTTTCGATGGCATCCTGCAGTGGGCCATTCAGAGCATGTCCCGCCCGCGGGCCGAGGCACCTGCCTTCCCCTCCTGATCCAGGACAGCCACAGCCTGCAGGGAAGCATGGGAGGGGGTGGGGAGGCACCCACAGACGTGGCCTGAGCCCACACAGGACCTTCTCCCACCCCTCAATCAGTGGATGCTAGTGAGTGTCCACTCATGCTCACAGCAACTCTGCTCTGACAGGGGCCAAGGGGGTCATGGCTGCCTGCCACCCCCTGCCCTGGGAAGCTGGCCAGTCTGGGACCAGGGAGAACTGGAAAGTTCCAAATGCTGTCAGGACTCGGCTTATAGACACAGTCCCACCCTTGTAGTCATACAAGACCATCATGTGTACTAAAATTAAAATCACTTACTTGTGGTTTCTGACATGCTTTCCAGTGGGGTGTTTGTTCTGGGAGCTCTGTAGCCTGCGGTTCTGGCCCCTACAGTGAAGGCTGAGCTGCTGGAGGGAGCTCGCTTTACTGGGAGGGGAGACGCCTCTGCGCGGTGGGAAACGAGCAGGACGCCCCAGCTTTGGTGGCTTCCCATGGCCCCTGGAGCAGAGCCAAGTGTGTGGTCGGTGCTTCTGCCCCCTCTGCTCCTCCAAGGGCCACATTCATCGCCATTGCAGGCCTCTCTGCACAGCTCCTTCCTCTGCTCAGAATCTCCCTCCCTGGGTGCTGCCCACGTCAGCTTCCCGTCAGTGATGTCTCACCTGCAGTACCTCCTTTTCATTCATTCCAGAAAGCTTTACTGCGGTGCTTCTGTGCTGAAGCGTTTTTCCAGGCATTATTCCTGAGATATGTGTGTGTGTGGGGGGATGGATCACATACATGCAGAAGGGGACCTCAGGATGGCTGCTGAGAAGCAATGATATGGGACAGGGCTGGGGGTGGGAATGCTGAGGACAGACACCAGGTCCTGTGGCTGGGGCACAGTGGGCCACGGAGGACAGCGCTGGGCCTCAATTTCCTCCTGGTATCTTCTACCAGGACTCTCTCACCAGCCACCTGGCTCCTGAAGGGGCAGGGGGTGAGTCTGTCCTGCTGACCTTGCTGAGTCTGTGGGTAAAATTGCAATATTTCCAGAAAATCTCACCTGGCTTTAGCGCATCTCTGTATCAATAGGTGTTTCCAAGGGGTGGAAAGAAGCAGTCCCTCTCCCCATCAATAGGTAATTACAGGGGCGAGCAAGGGCTTATCAAGGCGGGGTAGGATGGGTGGGGGTTCCTTTTTCTGCAGCCGGGTTGTGAGACAAGGGAGAGCAGAAGTGGTAATTTTAAGAAATAAACGGGTTTCTCCCACTTTATTTCTCCTTTTGACTGATTTCGGGTTTCAAAGGTATTTTGACCCTGGGTCCCCCATTGCCTGAAGTCCGGCTCGGGGGAGGGTCTCCATTATTTGGTGCGGCTGACCCACTGACCACGCAGGGTAGAGGCCTCTGTCCTGACCCAGGTACCCACCCCACTCTGCCAGGTGTGCAAGAGCTTTCCCAGCGTCCAGCAAGGGGTTATGGAGGCAAAGAATACCAACACTCCAAGGCTGTGTACCATGGGCATCTTAGCGGCCCTCAGGGAAACGCCCCGGTCGGCATGGAGGGTGCCTGCGCTCCAGCAGTGAATTTCTTAAAAAACGAAGTTAAAATAGACCCGGGCCTAGAATTACAGACCGCAGCGGAGAAGGGCGTTTGGCCGTCCTCTCGGCCCTGCCCCGGCTCCGCGGTGGGTGGGGCCGGCCCCAGCGCTCTGGGAAAGCCGTGCTGCATCTGGAGAGGAGGAAATGTACGCTCCAAACACGCCGCGCCCGTGCAGTCCAACCGGCGCAGAGACCAGGGCGCGAGGGCTCCGCGGCCAAAGTCGCAGACTGCTCCGCGACGGGGACCCGCCCGCCGACAGCCCGCCCACCCCGACCTGGCGCCGGGCCGCGGGCCGCCGTGACCTCACACGTGGCGCGGGGCGGGGCCGGCGGCGCGGGGCGCGGGCGGGGCGGTGGCAGCGGGGTCCCGGAGCCCTGAGCCCGGAGCCGGGCGGCTGTCTCTGCCGGCATGGCCGCCGTGGACCTGGAGAAGCTGCGGATGTCGGGGGCCGGCAAGGCCATAGGCGTGCTGACCAGCGGCGGCGACGCGCAAGGTGGGCGGCGCGTCGCTGCCGGGCGGGGACAGCGGGGCCTGCCCGTCCCCGAGACCCTCCTGCGCGCCGCCCCCCTGCCGGGACCTGGGCGCATGGCCTGGCGGCTCTCTGCCCGGGCCTGCGACCCCGTCCTGGTTCGCGACCCCGTCCTGGTTCCCGGCCCCGTGGGCAATGCCGGCCGGGCGCCGCGTACGTGCCGCCTGCCACCGCCCCCCGCGCCCTTCCGCTCGCGCCCGCCGCCCGGGGGTGTGTCTGCGCGGCCGGCAGGGGCCCGGGAACGCGGCGCGTGGCGGGCGCCCGACGGGCCTCCCCGGGTGCCCTCCGCGCCTCTTCCCTGGTGGCACGTGTCGGGGAGCCCCATCTCCCGGAGACCACGCGGGGGGAGGGCACCGAGGGCTGGGCAGGTCTCCGCAGGCCCGGAGAGCACGGCTCTTCCTGGTTGTGGAAGGCGACCCGCCTCGGTGCTTGTCCCAGACTGCGCCCTCCGGGCGCTCCGGCGCCGTACCCCTCGCGTTCTTGCCCCTCCTCCGTTGGGCTGGCCCAGGAGGCCCGCCCAGACGCCCCCGACCTGCCCTCCCTTGCTCGTGTTCTGAGGCTTACGTGGGGAAGAGGGCAGGATGGCGAGGTGCACTCTCTGGAGTTTGGGGAGTTTTCATGAGCTCAGACCTGTGGCTGCCCAGGAGCCTGCAGCCGGGGCGGCAGAGCTGCGTGAGTGCCCCACCTAGGGTGGCTGTCCCAGCACCCGACTCCTGGCTGCCAGGTTGTCCCTGACTGCTGCTCTCCAGGGCCTCAGCCTGGGGATGGCCACACCACACACCTGGACCCTCAGGAGAGGCCTCACGTGGACCAGGGAGCCAGGCTGCTGGGCAGTAAGCCACGCCGCCTCCTTCCAGCTCAGAAGCCAGGGAGAGCCAGGAGGAGGCTCTCACAAGCCCAGGAAGGCAGAGAGACGCAGCTGCTCCTCTGCAGCCTGTCTGCACAGGGGCCCCCCGCGGATCTGGGCTCTGCCCGCTGGCCTGGCCCGGCTGGTGGGCAGCATGCCCTGCTGCACGTCCACGTTCCCTTGTGGGTAAGCAGTTGCTCGCTGTGGCTGGAGCTCCTCAGTGTGGCCTGGTGGGCTGGGGCGAGGTGAGCAGGCTTGGAGGGTAGCATTATCCAGTGGGATTAGACTTTGGGAAAGGCCAGGTGTGTGGGAGGACAGACATCCTGAGAGGGCTGCACGCGCCTGGCCGGAGAGGCTGGCGAGACCCTGACGCCCATGGCCCTGTGGGCATGGGGGTGTCCACGTGGCTCCTGTCTGGACAATGCAGACAGCAGCACCTGAAGGGGTTGGGGAGGCCGAATGGCATTCATTAGATATGGTGCGAAGCCCTGTGGGTGGCATGTTTCCCCACCCCACACAGATTAAACATCGTAGGGGGTCAGTGGGTGTGGCTGAAGGGCCAGGGAAGAAGGGGCGTTGGCAGCCTAGGCAGGTGGACCAGGGGAAGGCAAAGCCTGTCTGAGTTGGGGGCTCTGGGCCAGCCTGGCCCTGGTGCCTCACCCAGGATGGGCAGCGCTTAAGTCTGCATGAGTTAGAATGTGTGAAAACCAGCCCAGTGCATGGAGGAGGGCCAGACCCAGGTTCTGGGTGGGCTGGGTTGACCCACTCTGTGACCCAGGCGCTTCCCTCAGGCCACAGTTTCTCATTCTGTAAACGGGAGGGGGCAAAACCAGTCTCCTGGCAGGTTCCTTCCAGCCAGCCTGGGAGTCACATCCTCCTTCCTGGCCCTGCCTGGCCCTTCCTGCTGGTCTGGAGCACCTGCCAGTGGAGGGAAGCTGCGCGCTCAAGGACCTTGGAGGACTTCCTACAAAAGTCACTAGAAGACTGAAATAGCCTGGCCCACCCATGTTTCTACCCAAGACCTCTTGGGGTGGCCCCCTCCCTGCCCCCAGTGACACAGAGGACCTGCCTTTGCGGGTTGGCCAGTGTGGGTGTGGTGGCCCTGAGTTTGCAGGTGAGGATTCAGCTCTCCACTGACCCCCAGCGCAGCACCCAAGCCGGGCTCTGAGGAGACATGTCAACCATAATTAAGTGATGCTCTGTTGAGCCATGTCATCTCATGGTGCCCGCTTTCATGTACATTTTGTTTTTCTGGGAGCTAATCGTGATAGAAGTGAAAGGCATGTTAGGAGTGAAAGCGTCCACCTCAGGCCTCAGTTTGGTTGCATTGTTGACGCATCATGTGACTTTCTGCTGCAGTTTCCCCACCTGCTTTGACCTGCCTGGGACCCTGAGGAGCTTGTGGCTGACCCCAGGGTTTATTTTGAGAGAAAGAAAAGCAGACTGGGAGGTTTAAGGGGAACCCGTACGCTCAGGCTGCTGTCTCCATGACAGCTGGCACAGTCCCATTCTAAAACTCTGAGTTCACTTAACATGGTCATTTGTTCTCCTTCTGAAAGGCTGAAAACTACCTTAATCCTGGGGGCCCTTTGCTGTCTCTGGGGCTCCAGGCAAGCCCATGGGTGCCTAGTGACATGGCCTAGACCTGGGGCTGGCCCGCCTAGCAGCACTTGAAGCCAGGAGTAACCAGAGAGCCCTTGGGTTGGATGTGGGCCTGGGTCCCTGGCCACAGCCCTCCCCCATCCTCTCTCCCTGACCCATATGTCGAGCTGCTGGCCTCCCTCCTGCCTGAGAGGTGGGGCTTGGACCTTGAGCCTGCAGGAGGCCCAAAGTGGCCTCAGCCCAGCGATCCTGGAGAGAAAGGCCTGGGCCGGCCTAGGTCAGTGAGGCGCGGTGGATGCCTCTGGACCAGGCCTGCTGGAGGGTAGGGGCAGGGGTGGGCGGAGGGAGGGAAGCTTGAGCAGTGTCTCTTCTTGGGGAGGGGGAGGCCTGCAGCTCTGGCCCCCTGACCTCAGGCAGCAGGACTTGTGGCTGAGGGAGCCGTAGGGAGGGGGTTGTACCGTCTGGGCTTCTGCACCTAACTTCAGTCTCCCCAGTGCCACTTCCATCTCTTTGGAGGACATGAGACATGATTTCTTTAGGAATGGGGTTCTCTTGCTAAAGTCAAGCGTGTAAGCCATGAGCGTGGCGAGCTCAGGTCCCAGCTGGCCTCTGCTCTCTCTGCTCTGACGTCTGGGCACTGGAGGTCGGGCAGCAGGAGCCTTGGCTGCTGGCTGGGGACAGGGCTTCTCGCTGTGCCCCAGGGGGGTCCAGAGTGTATCTGACACAGCCCTCAACTGCTGGGGCTCCAGCAGGTCCCCGGCCCTCCCTCTGGGACCCCGGTTGTTCACCCACACATCGGGGTAGGGTAAGGGCCTGGCTGCTTTTGCGGCAGCCTGGTGCCGTGGGCCTGCATGTGGGAGAGGCTCTGCCCACTGGGCTCTTCCTGACATGCTCTGCAGCCCTGGATGTGTCGTCACAGATCTGCTCAGTCCCCCTTGGGTCCTGTCTTCCAGGCTGGAGACTTGGGTCTCCAGGAAGGGACTTGTATAACCAGGATAAAGGTAGATACCCTGGAAGTATGGTGCTCCCGCAGGGCACTGGGTGGTAGACACTGCCCACCTCCACCAGCTCAGGAGGGCAGGAGAGCAGGGGCCCCTGGGGGTTTGGCCATGCTCAGCATTTGCACTGGCTTCCCTCCAGGGAAAAGGCCTTGCCAGGCTCAGAGACAGGGGGAGCAGGGTGGTCCTGGGGATGAGGCTCAGGTCCCCTCTGAGACCTGGCCCCAGATGCAGTCAGAGGATGGGACCTGGGTGGGGGACTGGGGCCATCTTCCTCTCTCAGGACGTGGGGACTGCTTTGCCTGAACCTCCGAAGTCTTCTGTGATGTGGGCTCTCAAAAAAGAAGGTTTGGGGCAAATCACATATTGCCACAGAGCTCCAGGCTCCTGCTCCTGCGTCCATCACCCATTCCCTGGCCCCACACCTGCAGCCAGTGGTGTTGGCTCTGGGGCTGCTGACCAGCACGGTGGCCTGCCATTCTCCAGGCTCACGGAGGCTACAGCCCTACCCATGTGGCTGCCCGGCGGTCTACTCCCTTGCACCTGGGGAGCCGGGGGCCCCACTGAGCAGCAGAGGCCGCCAGGGAAGCAGGGACATGGGTGAATGACCCGGACCTTCGGCACGCACACCTGCTCTCTGGGCTCACCCCAAATCAGGTCTGGGTGGGTAGGGATTTTCCTGGTTTAACTGGGGCAGCTTATTTCCAAATGCCCAGAGCTGATCCCAGCCTTCTGAGCTGGCGCCACTCTCTTGCCTCGGCCTTCCCTGAGTCGCAGGAGGGATCGTCCGGAGTCCAGAGTCCTGACATCTCCACGTGTCCACTGACGGGTGTTGTCTGACTCCCGGCAGGTATGAATGCTGCTGTCAGAGCTGTGACACGCATGGGCATTTATGTGGGAGCCAAGGTCTTCCTCATCTATGAGGTAAGGTTGTGGGGGACACAGGCGGGCGCTCACTGCGGCCGGGCGGGCGCTCACTAGCAGAATTCCCTGCATTGTCTTGTGGCTTTCTGGTGGCTGTGGTGTTACTTTGTTTCACTTTGTAGTGGAATGTAACCTGACCTGCCTGCTCTCCCCAGACCACCCCTCCTGTCCCTGAGGCTTGCCCTTGGCTGTATGGGGTGTCCAGTGAGCAGCTTGGCAGGCCCCTCCCTCCCACAGGGCTGGACCATCATACCAGGTTAGGGTGGCTGGGACCCTGCGAAGCTGCAGGTCATGTTTGGGAAGCAGATCTCCTCCGAATCTCAGGAGCTGGGCAGGGGGTGCCCATACCCTGATGATGGTCTAGAATCTTCTGGAGGACAGGGCAAGATTCTCTGTGGAGTGGCCTTGTCCCACAGACAAGCAGCCTCCAGTTGGGAGGCGTGGGTCCAGGTTGTACATGTGTGGCATGTGCGTCCCTGTACTTCCCTGGCCGTCTGTTTCTTCTAAGTGGGGTTACAGATTCATTCCTGGTGGGGAGGTGAGAGCACAAGAGCCGGGGCTGCTTTGTGAGTCAGAGCGCCTCCATAGCCCCTGCGTGAGATGGGTCCAGAGAATGGGGACTGCGTCCATTCACCCCAGAGCCCAAAGGGACCTCTGGGCTCAGAGGAGACACACGAGAGATGCCAGTGTGCGCAGGGCCTGTGGCCAGTTCTGAGGCTGCCTGGGGCCTGGCAGTCCAGGGTGACGGGAGGCAGGGATGGGGGGGTGGGGGCAGGGAGCAGTGCAGAGTGTGTGGAGGCACGGCAAGGCATTCTAGCGGATTCCCAGGCCAGGAAAGGAGGACTGTGTCCATGAGGCTGGCTGGCGCTCAGCGGACCACTGGCCTCTGCGGGGCCTCCCGGCTCTGCAGGTGTGTGGCGGGGTGGGGCAGGCAGGGCCAGCAGCCCTGTGTGCAGGCTCTGGGCTCTACCTTGAGCTTCCGCAGGTTGCGAGCTGCTTGCTCTGGGAGTGTCTGCTGTAGGTTTTCAGGTCATTCGCCTGTCTTTTCTGCACATGGGTGGTTGTGGGGGCTGGCATATGTCCTGAAGGCCAGAGGGAGGGAGGGAGGGAGGGAGAGGGAGAGCAAGGGGGAGGGAAGAGGAACCTGGCCTGGCCTAAGCCGGAGAAAGAAGCTGCGTCCCTTAGGCTGGGGGCCTCCGTCTTCCTGTGACCCCTGGTCCTAGTTGTGGCAGGGTGGGCGCGGCTAGGCTGTGAGCTGGCGAGGGAGGCTCTGGGTGCTGCCCCCACCTCCACTTCAGAGGCGGGAGCCTTTGCCCGTTGGCCCCCAGGACCCTGAAGGCCCACCCGAGGGAACAGCAGCCTGGCCGAGGGGGGTGGGCAGAGGGGGACCAGGTGCCCAGAGCTAAGCTGGGCTGCAGCGCCAGGCAGGGTCAGTGGCTCATGGCTGCCTCTCTGGAGGGGCCGGGGACAGCTGCGTGGAGGAGGCAGCCCTGCTCATCTTGGTGTGGGGCCTCTTCCCCAGGCGCCCTACATCCAGAGTGTATAAAGAGTTACAGATGAGAAAGGGGGTAGGCCACCTGATGGAAGAAATTGGCAAGACTTCGGCCTGTGCCTCCTCATAGAGCCTGTCCGGGTGGCTTGTGTCACAGGGAGGCAGCATGTAGTCCCCAGGGAGATGAGATTCCAGCTGGGACCACTTGTAGGACCGGGGTGAAGATAGGCATGACCCGGTGCTGTGGGCAGGCTCCCGGGAGCCCCCGCCATGTTGCCGGCGAGCAAGGAGTTCGCCACAAGTGTGCCAGGTGCTGCGTGTCAGTGCCGTGGGTGGCACTCATGCGTCCAGCGGTCAGGAGTCTGCTCCCTGGCCACGTGCGCTCAGCAGCCTTATTTATGAGCCCCAAACCGGAGACCTCCCCAGTGTCCATCATGGTGGACAAGGCATAAGTCATAGGGCGTGCTTGGTGGACCGTGGGACAGCAGCACAGAACGGCACACATAGACCGCACGCTGGGCAGAGGAGCCCGGCACAAGGTGGACACTGAGAGCTGCCGCTTCTGCACCTGGTCGGCATCCTCATCAGGACATCAGCTCCGTGGGAGGGCTTCTGGGCGCTGGACGTGTTCTCCTTCTGATTTGGGTGTGGTGGCCTGGTGTGCTCTGCCCGAGGACACTCATCAGGCGGGCTGCCTGTTCACCGGCATGCTGCTGTGTGTTACTCTGACAAAAGGTCTTGTGAGCCCTGCAGAGTGCCTTCCGAAAGGTGCCCCTGCAGGCCCGTGGTCTCTCCCCCAGTGGCCAGCGACCACTGGCTGACCCCAGCTTCACTGCCCAAGGCCTTGAGGTGAGGCGGTCTCAGTGGGCAGGACCCTGGGCCTGCTTCCAGCCTGACGGGGTTTTGGCCAGGGTTCCAAGTGTCCTGCTCCCAGACCACAGTGCTGTGTGGTGTCTGTCTCATGCCTGTCCCTTCTGATTTTAGGGCTACGAGGGTCTTGTGGAAGGAGGTGAGAACATCAGACAGGCCGACTGGCTCAGCGTCTCCAACATCATCCAGCTGGTGAGCTGTGGCTGGGCAGCCCTGCTTGCCTGTGAGCACGTGTGTGCACAGGGAGCCCCGCACACGCGCGCACTTACACCATCCTGCAGGGCTCTGCTCCCGGCTGCCGTGGGTCCTCGGGGTGATGGCCTTGGGCGCTCCATTACAAGGCCTCGCTCTCAGTTTCCAGCCTAGGGAGCGTGGGGAGGAGGACGCTTTGGGAAAGGTGTGCCACGGCTTCAGAGTGGCCTCCGCCTGGCCTCCCCCTGTTGTCACTCTGAGCGTCTCAGTGACTGAGGCCTCCGGCAAGGGAGTCTCCTTCCGGCTTACAGAGGGCAGGGGGTGGAGCGCCTTGCTCAGACCAGGATTTCTAGGAGAGGTGGTCTTCGGACGGTGTCCGTGGAGACCCTCGTTCACCCACAGAGCGGTTGTGCAGGCCCTGTCCCCTGTGCCAGGCCGCCGGCCAACTCCTTGCCTATTTAAGTGGCCTGTTATTATGGTGAGCCATAAATGGGTCAGCGGGAGCAGTGGGCGGATGGGCCTGGACCCTGGTGCCCCACATCCCAGTGCAGGCCTGGTCCAGGCATGGCCAGCCTGAGGGTGCCCCCTGCCCCTCCTGCCCAGGGCTGATATCACCTAGGGACATCTTTGAGGCACACTGAGGAATAGAGCCCGTGTGCCACCCCAGCCCTGGTCAGTCCAGTGGGGTGTGGACAAGCCTTGTTCTTGGGCTTAGTAAGCACCCCGCAACGCCCCCAGTCCTGCTAGGGAGCAGGACTCCCTGTCAGCCCATCATGGAGCCCTGCTGCAGCCTGGCCACCTTGCCCTCAACCCCAGGGGCCCAGGGAGGATGGCCCTCAGGCCCTAATATGGCCATTGCTCTGCTCTGACCCTGCACCTGAGGACAGCTGTGGCCTCTCTCCTAAGTGATCAGCTCTGGGGAAGGGTCTTTAGGCCAAGCACTGAGCTGGGTTGGAGGGGGGCAGGAGGGGGGAGGAGGGCTGGGGCTGGCACGGTGCTGATTTACGTGTTCAGGGCCACTGGGAAGCTCCCTGACACCCCCACACGGCGCAATGGGGGCCAAGAGGGAGGTTTGGACTCTCCCCAGCAGAGGTGCCCCTGAGGAGCAGCGCACAGGGGGCCTGCAGGTGTGTGCCCTGCAGTCCTCAGGCAGCCTAACGAAGCCGCCCAGGGCAGGGGCCGTGTGGGCTCCGCCAGAGCTGTGGGAGGCTCGGGGAGCTCGTGCACCTGTGCTGGCCATGTGGGCTCGCATGAAGATGTGCATGCATGTGTGGGAGGTGCATTGAAGATTTCAGAGCCTTCTCAACTCTGTCACCCTGTTTGAACTTGCCGTGGACAGTCTCCTGTGCGTGGGGAGAGGTGCAGGGGGTGGGGATCTGCCCCGGTTTCCGGAGAAGCCCCTGGACTCTTCCCTCTCCATGCTGCGGGGTCCCCTATGCCTCACAGGGCCTTCTGCCGCCCTGTTGGCCAAGGCTCCCATCTCATCCCATAGGGTGGCACCATCATTGGCAGCGCCCGCTGCAAGGCCTTCACCACGCGGGCAGGACGCCTGGCGGCAGCCTATAACCTAGTCCAGCGCGGTATCACCAACCTGTGTGTCATTGGTGGGGACGGCAGCCTCACGGGTGCCAACATCTTCCGCAGCGAGTGGGGCAGCCTGCTGGAGGAGCTGGTGGGGGCAGGTGCGTCTGTGGCAGGCCTGCACAGTGGCTAGGTGGGGGCATGGGCAGCACAAAGGGGGCAGGCGTGACCTGGCTGGGCTCTGGCGGGGAGGAGAGGTCAGGACCACTCTGCACGGTTTTAGGAGCCACCCATCCGGGTGGCAGGCAGTGAGAAGGTCGGGGTTGGAGCACCAGGCCTCTGGGACCCCAGGCACTGCCTGGCCTTACCTCCTGGTGGTGGACGGCAGTCCCAGGCCCGCTCACCCTGTGCGTGTGGGTGGGCCTCGAGGGCAACAGGTTCCCAGATGTGGATGCAGACTCGGGCACTTTGCTGGAGTAGAATAGTGAAAATTCGATGACACAGAAAACACAGCTCTGGCATTGCCAGTGGCCTCTTAGAATTAGTTCTGTGCCACTTGTGGGGGCTGGAGATGAGGGGTACATGCCCCAAGGCTTCCCTGGGTGGTCCCAGTTAAGCCTACATTTGGCATCGGTGGTTCAGCTGCCCTTCCACCAGGCAGGACCCCCAATGCAGGACCTGGGAGGGGGACGCTGAGCCCAGGGACCGGCCTGGGCCACGCTGCTGGGTGGGCTGGGGTGGGGGACGGGCGTCGAGCCTGTGCTGTGGCTGCAGGACCCAGATGAGCCATGGGGCGTCAGCTGGGTCTCTGCTGCGCCTGCCTAGGCAAGATCTCGGAGGGCACAGCTCAGACCTACTCGCACCTGAACATCGCCGGCCTGGTGGGCTCCATTGACAACGATTTCTGTGGCACGGACATGACCATCGGCACAGACTCGGCCCTCCACCGCATCATGGAGGTCATCGACGCCATCACCACTACTGCCCAGAGGTGCGTGAGGCAGCCATCTGGGGCCCTGGCGAGGGTACAGGCCCCGGCTGTGCAGACCATGGGCCAGGCCAGGCCACCTGCACATCTCCCGGGGGTCCTCAGATCACTGGCCCGGGATGGCCAGGCCTGGGGAGGTGAAGGGCCTCAGGAGCAGGTCAGGGAACCCAGGGCAGAGGTGGCTTCTGACGCAGAGACTTGGTCACCCCGGCGCCCAGGCCCTCCCATGGCAGAGCTGGGCCGTGAGCGGCGAGGCTCGGCCCTGTGGCTCCTGGGCGGCTGTTCTGCTGGTCACGCTGCCCAGCTCACTGAGGCTCAGCGCTGACACCTTCCTCACTGTCCTGTCCACAGCCACCAGAGGACCTTCGTGCTGGAGGTGATGGGGCGGCACTGTGGGTAAGGGGGCTACCCTGGCTGGTGGGGCTCAGTGCCATGTGCCCCTTGCACGCTCTAGAATGTGGCATGTTCCATCTCTGGGTCTGGGTGAAGCTTGGAGCGGCTCCTCCCCTGTGACCCTGGTCTCCCTGGTGCTGCGCTGGGGCCCTGCCCACTGCCTCCCCTGACCATCCGGCTCCTCCAGGTATCTGGCCCTGGTGTCCGCCCTGGCCTCGGGGGCCGACTGGCTGTTCATCCCCGAGGCGCCCCCTGAGGATGGCTGGGAGAACTTCATGTGTGAGAGGCTCGGTGAGGTGAGTGGGGCAGGTCTCCATCCCAGGGTCCCCATGGCAGGCTGCTTGCCAGCACAGAGAGGCAGGTGTCCTCGGGGTGGCAGCCCTGGGGCCCTGTGACCAGCTTTGGTCGGTCTGTGTTCACTCGGGTTCAGCAAGCCTCTGCAAGTGTCTCTCTCGGGGCAGCACCAGTGAGGAGCGGGAGCAGTACAGTGCTGGCGCAAGACCATACCTGGGGCAGAGGAGGCAGGGCGGGCCGGCCGGGGGGCTGGGAGCAGTGGGGCTCTGGTGACCTTGGCCTTGGCTTACTTGCTGAGAACTCGAGAGGGGCCTTCCTGGAAGTGTATGTGCTCGGGATCAGCGCACCCCGGCTCCTTCCTGCCCTGGGTGAAGCCCTCGGCCCGCCTGGGCTCCCCAGAGCCTGTTTCTCCACCTGTAAGATGCAGGTGTTCCTCTGCACCCTGCCCACCTCCCCGCCTGCAACGACGGGGGCACCTGCTCCTCCACTCCCCCTGCCACCATGCCTCTGGCTGTGTCACCGCCTCTGCACCGGTACCACCTCCTCCAGGCAGGCCTCCATTCCTGCTTCCCTCTTCCATTGTGCCCAGGCCTTCCAGGAGCTGCGCTGGCCCTGTCTTCCCCTGAGGCTCTTTGGCCACTTTGGGGCAAACACAGGGCTTATGGGTCAGAGTGAATCCCACATCTGCTGAAGAAATAAATGAATGGAAAGTGCTTTCCCAGAGAGCTTTGGGCTTGCAGCCATCAGTCCCTTAAGGGCTGATACAGGATGTTGTGGGTCCGCCCTGCAGAGGGGAGGCGGTGGCCCTCCTGCTCCGGGACCCAGGCTGTGGGAAGTCCTGGCTGGTGGCCAGCATGTGAGGTCATCCCATTTTAAGGCTGGGAAAGTGGAGGCTCGGAGGCGACCTCGGTGTCATAGTTAGCAGCTGGCAGGATTGGCTCTGAGACTGCAGGACTGTTGTGGGGAGGGTCCATCCCAGCCTGAGTCCCGGAGAGGCTTCCTGTCGTGACTGCATTCCCCAGGGGCACCGCACCTGAGTCACACCTGTGCCACCTGCCCAGACTCTGGCTCTCAGGGCCTCTGCCTCCCTCTGCCGGGCATGTGGCTGGTAGCCCCCCCACCTGTCCACTCCCCCCCTCCCCAGGAGGGGCAGCAGGGTCCCCGTTGGCCACCACAGTCCACCCGCTCTGCCCCTCCTGTGGACTGTAGACCCCTCGCCTGGGCCCCGGGGCAGCTCATGGGTGGCAGCTGTGTCCAGGGCAGGGGTCTGCAGGCTGGTGCCTGAGCCCCGATGTCTGACCTAGACGCGGAGCCGTGGGTCCCGCCTGAACATCGTCATTATAGCTGAGGGCGCCATAGACCGCCAGGGGCAGCCCATCTCTTCCCGCTACGTGAAGGACGTGAGTGGGGGGCAGGCACCCCTTTATCTCCAGTCCCCAAATGCTTCTGCTGTGGCCCACCCCAGCCTCCAGGAAGGTGCTTCCTCATCTCCAACGATAGCCAGCCACGGGGTGGGCACGCCCCAGGCTCCCTGAGAAGTGTGGCGACACCCCCACGCTCACACACACGTGGGAACACACGTCCACGCACGGTGAAACAAACATCTACACGTGGGAACTCACCCACACACTTAGGGCAAGAACCCTCAGCTGCCTCTCTGGGCCCCTTTGGGCTGACACCCTGGAATCCCTGAGGCACGGCGGTGGAGGGGTGATGACTAGGTCTGAGGACCCTCGGGGTGTCAGGGCAGTGGGGGTGGGTGTCGGACCCAAGGAGCCCTCAACTCTTTCCCAAGCAGCTGGTGGTCCAGAGGCTGGGCTTTGACACACGTGTGACCGTGCTGGGCCACGTGCAGAGGGGAGGGACCCCCTCGGCATTCGACCGCATCCTGGTAGGTGGGGCATTTCCTCAGCACTGTGGTTGCTCGTGGATGAGACCCGGGTGTGGCCCCTACATTTCTCTGTGGGGTGGGAAACATGGACCTGGGGACCTGTGCCCCCAAGCCAGCCCACTTCCCCACCCCAGGCTTTAGCAACCTTAGTTCCTAACCCTTCTGCCAACCCAGCTCTTTGACAGGTCCCTGGGAGGGGAGGGTGGGGGAAACAGAGGGCCAGGCCTGTGGCTTGGCGCTTCTGGTGTCTGCTGTCTTGTTCTAAGTCTGGCCCCTGGCCCCAGCTCCAGAGCTCTTATGGCCTGGAGGAGGCCAGCCACTTGGGGTGGGAGTGTGGGTTCTGACCTGAGGGCCATCGTTGCTGGGGGCCGGGGGAGGCCCCACGGGTGGCAGAGTGCCATGTGTGACAGTGGGTCACCCTGTGGGCGGATGGCTGCTGCATCTGGCCCACAGCGCCGTTGTGAAGCCGGCGGCCTGCACGGCCTGCGGCGAGCCAAGTGACCACACTGTGGAGCCTTTCCTGGAGGCGGGACAGTGTGCTCTCCTGGCCCTGCCCAGAGCGGCAGGGACACTGATTCGGGCCTTGCCGACCTGGCCAGCTGCCCTTTGCGCTCTCGTGGGGCCTCAGGAGTGCCCTGGGGAGGGCCCCCGAGGAGCCTGGGGACGGGGAGCACAGGGCTCCCTGCAAGCCTGGGGCAGCTGTGCAGGCTGGCCTGCCAGTTTTGTGGATGTGCATGGCCGGCTGAGAGATGGAGGACAGTGTGTTGCTCAAGCCGGGGTGGCAGCTTTTTGGAGATGGCCCACAGCCTTACTGAGCAGAGACAGCGACCAGGGGCCTCGCTCTGTTCCCGCGGGCTGTGCCAGCACCGGAGTCCAACTTGTCCCCAGGGAGGGCGGCCCCTAATGTTTAGCCGGCCCAGCCCACTAGCCCGAGCCCACCGTCTGGACATGCACTAGGAAAGCCGTGGGTGAGACCCGGGCAAGAAGCCTTTCAGGGAAGAACCCAGGACAGCTGTTCCCGCCCACCGCTGCTGGGGGTTGAGTGAGTGGCCCTCAGTCCAGCCACGCCGGAGCAAGGCTCTCCCAGGCCCCCGAAGCAGTGCCCAGATGGGCTGCTGTGAATGGTGTTCAGAGAAGTCCTGCTCCTGGCGTCACCTGTTCTAGAAGCTTCCTCCAGTGTGTGTGTGGGTGCCTCCGACAGCCGAGGGTTTGTGTGCTGGTGAAGGGACACCGGGCGCACGGTGTGGGGCTGGCTCAGTGTGGTCCCCAGGGCGGAGGAGGGCTGCCCTGCCTGAGCCCTGCCCCACCCCTCCCTGCTCAGAGCAGCAAGATGGGCATGGAGGCCGTGATGGCACTTCTGGACGCCACGCCTGACACGCCAGCCTGCGTGGTCAGCCTCTCGGGAAACCAGTCGGTGCGGCTACCCCTCATGGAGTGTGTGCAGGTGGTGAGTACAGACGGCCCCCAGGGAGGGCTCTTCCGGCCAGAACCCTGCCCCCAGGGGCCTGTGCCCGGGGTTGTACATGGAGGGGTCAGCACACGTGCCACCAGCCCACTGTGCCTCTCCCCCCAACACTTCGGAGCCTCTGGCCGTGACTTCTGCTGGGCCCAGCTGCAGGGCTGGTCGGGTGTTGGCTGTGGGGCCGAGGACTGGACACCTCCGTTCCCAGCTGCTGAGGGGCCAGGCCCATGGTGCCCCTTGCTGGGGGTGACCTAGCTGTCTGCTTGCCCACAGCTGGCCCTCCTGTGGGTGGCCTTGGCAGTGGCCACTGCCCCAGCAGGTCTGGGACCAGCTCACCACGTCAGGTGGCGGCTGTGAGTTAGCCAGGCCTCCAGTCTGTGCTGTTTGTTTTCTTTAAGACAAAGGAGGTACAGAAGGCCATGGATGAGAAGAGGTTCGAGGAGGCCATCCAGCTCCGTGGCAGGTGAGGGGCTGGCAGCGCCCAGCAAGGGGTGGCTGTCTGCTGAGCCAGGCCGCATGGCCGGCCCCTCTGTGGCTCACACACAGCCCCAACGTGGGACACGCACACCTGTGCAGGCAGCGCTCCCTGTCTCCTGAGACCCCTCCTTCTGAGTGTGTTTGCAGCAGAGCAGGAGGGAAGGGGTCTTGGCGGTCCTGTGACGAGGGGGCAGCAGGCTATGGGTGTGAAGGGCAGGGAGGGGCTGGCACCGTGGGGAGGGATGTGTCCACGGGAAGCAGCAGAGGCCGGCCTGCAGGGCTCTCCTGCCCATCTGGTTTCCAGGCTGCGCCCCCCCACCCACCGCAGAGCTCCTGACCTTGCGCAGGCTGGATGTAGAGCGCTAGCTTTGCTGAGGGGCACGCTGGCCCTGCGGGTTCCGTGGGGTCCTCCTCCCCCAGCGATGGCACCCAGCCAGGCCCTGTGGCAGGAGTGGGGAGGTGGGCTGCACCGGGCTGTGCACCGTGCTGGGTCATGTGGCTGCGGGCTGAAGGCTGTGCGGTGCTTGCCCGGCTTCCTTTCCAGGAGCTTTGAGAACAACTGGAATATTTACAAGCTGCTTGCGCACCAGAAGCTCTCCAAAGAGAAGGTGAGGGGGTGGGCGCTGCAGAGCCAGGTCGTTGTCATTCTGCACGGCCTTCTCAACCTACTGCACCTCTGGTGTTCGCCTGCTGCCCTCGCCCGGCTGAGCCGGTGGGCCTCCCCTCCTGCCCAGGGTCCGAGCTCCAGGCTGAGAGGCGTGGCCTCTGCTTGACCAGCAGGCCCCAAGCAGCCTTGCGTTTCGGCTGGAGATGCCGTTGGCCGGTCACTTGTCAAACAGCTGAAGGAAATCAGCTAGGCCCATGGATTCCACTCAGGAGAGGGGAACTCCGTGTTCATGAACTGTTCTGAATAGCTGACGACTTCAGGCAATGGGTTTTCTAAACAAGGATGACAACGGGACTTGTTTCCAAAATCCAGGGGGTGAGGAAAAGGTCCCATCAAGACAGTTTGGACAGTGGGGTCCTGGTCTATTTGTCCCAGAGGCTGGCCAGGGATGGCAGCTGCCCAGTGCAGCACAGTGGTCTCCACATCCCTGCCTGCGCCGGCTGGGGTTTGCCCGCCCCAGGGGGCAGTGTTGGCAGGGCCACTGGAGCCACGCTGCCTGGCATGGCCGCTGGCCTCCCGTGGCCATGGAGGGCTCGGAACACGGCTGCTCATAGTGAGGTGTGCCGTGCGGGCCAGGTACACACCAGTTCCAAGGACGAAGTGGGGAAATGTGAGCGAGCCCATGGGTAGTTTCTTATATAGATCGATCCAGACTGAGGTGGTACCATGTGATTATCTAGGGTAAGTCAGCCCTAGTGTTAAAATTAGTGTCACCTGCTTCCTTGTGATTTCTTGATGTGGCCCCTAGAACACTACAGTGCCAGTGGTGGCCCCCCTCCGGGCATCTGTGCTGCTTGCCAGGGACCCTGGGGCGCTGTCTGCCTGACTCCCGAGCGTGGGGCGGTTGGTGTCGGCTTGCTGGCAGGCGCTGGCTCCGGCCAGTACCGGTGCTGCCGTCCCCACGAGCTGCGCTCGGTCGATAGGGACTGAAGTCCAGCTGATGCCTTCAATGAGGACTTTGTGGTTGAGCCAGACTTGTGCCAAGGCTCACTGGGTCTTGCCGAACCTGTGGAGTCAGTAGGACAGACTTCTGTGATTTCTGGGGCCGTCTGCTCACTGGAGGGTGTCCAGGCTGGCACAGGAACCTGGGCCCCTTTTCCAGAGGGTGCTCTCTTGCTCACTTGTCTGGCCAGCGGTCCCTCCCCATCCTATGCTCACGCTCTTGTCCCCTTCCCCTTTTGTGAAGACCAGCTTCTCCCTGGCCATCCTGAATGTGGGGGCCCCAGCGGCCGGCATGAACGCTGCTGTGCGCTCGGCAGTGCGTATCGGCATTTCCCATGGCCACACGGTGTATGTCGTGCACGATGGCTTTGAAGGCCTGGCCAAGGGTCAGGTAGGTGTGTCTGATGAGGCCAGGCTGGGGTACTGGCGCCTACAGTGCTTGGCCATATGTTTGCCATTTGGCTGGTTTACAACCCACCCTGGCTTACAGATAAACAAGGACCTGGGGGTTCATGGCATAAGAACATGAAATAGCCCAGTTCTGACCCATGCAGAACATGGAGCAGAGGCCCTTGGGGAGAGCTTAGCTCCCAGAGGCTGGGTCCACTTTAGCCATGCCCTGCCCAGGCTCCCCAGACCTGGCGCAGCCTCTGTCCCCCTGAGCACAGGGCTGCCGCCTGAGGAGTTGGGAGGTGCCCCTGCTGTTCCCCCGAGGCTGTGCCTCCCTTCTGCAGGTGCAAGAAGTGGGCTGGCATGATGTGGCTGGCTGGCTGGGACGTGGTGGCTCCATGCTGGGGACCAAGAGGTGAGTGGCCAGCGCACAGCCCAGGCTTGGTGGGAGTCCCAGTGCAGGTGTGGGGGTAGGGGTTGCTGCAGGGGAAGCCAGCCCGTGGCCCTGGGCCAGGGTCCCTTCTGTCTGGTGGCCTGCCTGGGCTTCCTGGCCAAGCACCCACCTGAGGTCCCCTGGGCAGAGGAAGGCACCTTCCTCGGACCGCATCCCTGTGGCAGGAAGTCCAGCTCACGACCATCTCCTGCCAGGGCCCCTGATGGCTGAGGCCCTGCTTCCCCCTCCACATCCCAGGGCCTGTGTTCTCCCATGGCCAGCACAGTGTGGACATGTGTCCTGCAGCCTGGCACTCTGTGTAGAAGTGATGTGTGCATCTGATTTATCCCCCGCTGCAGGACACTGCCCAAGGCCTACCTGGAGAACATTGTGGAGAACGTTCGCAATTACAACATCCATGCGCTGCTGGTCATTGGTGGCTTCGAGGTGAGGGGACACCACGGGAGCAAAAGGGGTGGAGGGGACCCGAGAGCCTCCCGTCCTCTTGTCTGGGGCCACCCAGGCCGCCTTTCCGGAACCGGAACCTCACGCGCAGGGAAGTCTCTGCAGGCCATCTGGATGGCCACGTGGATTGTGTGGTTTGGTGTGGGGAGGTTTTTGCCTTCTGGAGCCTACACTAAGTTTGGGGCCTGGGGGGATGGGGAGGGAGCTTGATCCTGGGAGCCTGTGCTGGAGCTGGGGGGGCGGGAGCCTGGGCCTCTGCCTGGCTGCTCTGGTCCCCTGTGGCAGGCTGTGGGGCACACTCCAGCTCCCCAGCGGGGCTCTGGACACGGAGGGCACCGCAGACGGTGCTGGTGCCTGGCTGCCTCAGTGACTGGCATACAGCCATTCTTACCCCTTCTGGGAGTTGCTGCAGGGCGCGTGGGCGAGTTGTTCCCTGGCCCAGTGGGCTCAGCTCCTGCGTGGGGCCTGCCTGGTTTCAGCCCTGGGGGTGGGTGTGAGCAGGTGGGTCCTGACACCCGGTGGGGGCTGGGGGGCAAGGAAGGGATGCCCCCGGCCTGGAAGCCCGCCCCCTCCCCCACCTCAGCCCAGCCTCGGGGGGGCCCGCAGGCCTATGAGGGGGTGCTGCAGCTGGTGGAGGGCCGTGGGCGCTACGAGGAGCTCTGTATCGTCATGGGCGTCATCCCGGCCACCATCAGCAACAACGTGCCAGGCACCGACTTCAGCCTGGGCTCGGACACCGCCGTCAATGCCGCCATGGAGGTAGGGCGCCAGGCCCCACTGTAGTCGGCCAGACACAGGTGGGGACGGGGCGGTGGGGTGAGGCCCAGGAGGCGGGCCCTGGGTGAAAGAGCTCCATAGTGAGTGCCCGGGGGCTGCTGGGGGGCATGGGCAGAACTCTGGCTGCCCCACCGAGGCCTTGTGGATGGCAGGCAGGGTATGGCTCTGGGGTCACCAGGGTCCAGTGCTTGGGGCTGGAGCCGATGGAGTTGTGCTGGCATAGCAGTGTGGACACCGGCCACAATTCTATCCACAAGGCAGCCACTTGTGGGTCAGGGCACTGAGGCCGCCAGCTGGGACGAGGGAGGGTGGGTGCTTGGGAAAACCCTGCGCCCACAGAGCAGGTCTGGCCCTACCAGGAGCTCTGTGGGGGCCTCCTCACTGCTCTGCCCCTTAGACCTTTCCCACCCTCCATCGGTGACCCCACATGAGCCCAGCTTCACTTGGGGGTCCAGCACCCCCGGGTGCTGGAATGGCATATGCTGAGCCCCAGCAGGTTTTGCATGTTAATAAGATGTTAATTATTATTAATAGGATACTGACCCTTTGGCAACCCTTGTAGCTGTTTCTTCCCCTTTGCTTGTTGTCTATTAGCTGCTCAACCTCACAGTTCAGATCCCAGTAACTTACTTGACTAATTTCTCTTTTCTCCATTCTTGATTTAATGTTATAATATCCTTCTCAAGAGTCACACTTATTGTTACCTGTCATGTCATCATTAGCATCTGCAGGGCGTGCTACTCCACCTGTTATCTGATCCCCTGTCCCGATGGCCCTACAGTGGCCAGAAGAGAAAGTTAAGGCCAAGTGTATTGCTGGCGGAGTGTCAGGAAGAGCCTCTTAGCCCCGCCCCTTGTTCCCACCCACTAGATGCCTGTGTATCCCTGCAACCCCTGGGGGCACAGTTGCCCCAGTTCTGTGTGACCTGTGGAGAGTATGTGAGGGCTGCCAGTGCTCTGGGCCCAGGGGCATAGGACTGTCAACTTTGGAGAGACCCAGGTCCTTGCAGTGTAGTGGCTCCCCGTAGCCAGTGGGGACGGCCCTGACCACCTCTGGCTCCCCAGAGCTGTGACCGCATCAAGCAGTCGGCCTCGGGGACCAAGCGCCGCGTGTTCATCGTGGAGACCATGGGAGGTTACTGTGGCTACCTGGCCACTGTGACAGGCATTGCTGTGGGGGCTGATGCAGCCTATGTCTTTGAGGACCCCTTCAACATTCAAGAGTTGAAGGTGAGCTGAGTTCCAATCTTTTTCTTGGTGCAGACCAGCCAAGAGAGTGGTGGGCCTGGCTGAGTTTTCTTTATTTGTAAGTGCTCTTTACATATGGGGATACTGACCCTTTGGCAAACGCAGCTGTTTTCTCCACTTTGCTTTGGAGCCACAACCCAGCAGGCTGGGGGCTCACTGCCTGCGAGGAGATCTGGCCTGTGTCCCCTGCACCTCTCTCCATCCCCATGCAGCCCTCTGCCCTGTGTCCACACTATGGCTTCTGTGGCTTCTAGGCTCACCCCACCCCACCCCACTTGGCCTCAGGGTCCAGCCCCATGTCCCAGTGCCCTCCCACTGGCCAGAGGCGCACGTGTCCCCTCACCCCGGGTCACATTGGTGGTCAGTCTGGAATATTCCTCCCCAGACAGCCCTCAGGCTGCGGGTGGGTGCAGTGTGGGGCAGCCTCCAGGGTCCCGCTCACCCTGTCCCTCGCTCCTGCAGGCCAATGTGGAGCACATGACAGAGAAGATGAAGACGGATATCCAGAGGGGCCTGGTGCTTCGGTGGGGCTGCAGGGGAGCCTGGTCTGGGCTGGAGGAGGGGTCTGCCTGGGCGCCAGGGGGCTTCCACGACGCAGGCTGTGTGTCAGGGCCGCCAGAGGGCAGCCATGCAGAACGAGCTGGGAGGCGTTCCCCCAGGGGCCTGGGGCTGGGCCGGTGTGGGGCTCAGCCCTGGGTCAGCCCCCCACTCCTCTTCCCAGGAACGAGAAGTGCCACGATCACTACACCACCGACTTCCTGTATCACCTGTACTCCTCCGAGGGGCGGGGCGTCTTTGACTGCAGGACCAACGTCCTGGGCCACCTGCAGCAGGTGCGGGGCGGGGCACCCACGTGGAGGGCCCTTCACCCACTCGGGAGCCCTGGGCCCGGGAGGGTGTGTGCCTGCTCGCGGGGCACCCGCTGTTGGTCCCCCATAACTTCCTACTCACCCCTGGCCAGGGCACTCATGGTCCTGCATCACAGCCGGGGAGGCCACCACCACCTGCCAGCCTCCCTCCCCTTCCTGGGCTCCCGGGGCCCTGCAGGAAGTGTTTCCCAGCCTAACGTGAGGGCCCTGTGCCCTGCCTCCCCGGGTGAACTTGCTCACTGCTGGGGGACCTGCCTGCCAGTTGCGGGGGCCCACAGAGACTACCCCACTTAATGACGCTGCCCAGCCTCCAGAGATGGCTTTTAGGCTGGATTTGGGCTAGAGAAAGGTGCTAGAGGGGCTGCAGGCGGCAGGAACGGACCAGAGATAGGGGGAGGCCAGAGGGGATGGGGTGTCGGAGCTGCCCTGGGGGGCTCGCCTGAGGTCACAGCCGGGTCAGGTGGCCTGGCTCTTGCTCTAGCTGGACCGTGGCCTCACCCGCTGTGTTTGCAGGGCGGGGCTCCAACCCCCTTTGACCGGAACTATGGGACCAAGCTGGGGGTGAAGGCCATGCTCTGGATGTCGGAGAAGCTGCAGGCAGTCTACCGCAACGGTACGTGGAGGGAGGGCAGCAGTCCCGGGCTCAGCCTTGCCCTCTGCCCCAGCCCTGGAGACGAGGCCGCCAGCACGTTCCTGTGTCCCCAGGGCGGGTGTTCGCCAATGGCCCCGACTCAGCCTGTGTGATTGGCCTGCGGAAGAAGGCAGTGGCCTTCAGTCCTGTCACTGAGCTCAAGAAGGACACTGACTTTGAGTGAGTGGCCCCAGAAGAGGGGTGGGCTGCCTGGGCCGCAGGAACCCTGACTTCCAGGGCTGCCCCAGGCCGTGGCTCCTCCCAACAGGGCAGAGGGCGGCCCCCGGTGTGCAGGTCCTGGGGACGCCTCCACCTGCACCAGCCACGTGTGGTGGCCAGGCCAGTGTCCCTAGCTGGGTGGGCTGCCCGCAGAGCTGCCCTGAGCTCCGCCCCGGCCCGCCCGCAGGCACCGCATGCCCCGGGAGCAGTGGTGGCTGAAGCTGCGGCTCATGCTGAAGATGCTGGCGCACTACCGCATCAGCATGGACGACTACGTGTCCGGGGAGCTGGAGCACGTCACGCGCCGCACACTCAGCATTGACAAGGGCTTCTGAAGCCACCCGGCCCCTTTCCTGCTGGGACAGCTCTGGGGCCTGCTCAGCCTGGCTCCTGGGTGCTCGCGGCCCAGCTCCAGCCCTGCCGCCGGGCCTCCTCCAGGACAGAGCACGCTGGTACCCGCCTTCCACCCGGGGCACGGGGGGCGCCTTTGCTTGGACACTGCTCCCTCTGCCTCAGCACCGTGCGGCCCTCCCCCACCCCTCCCTCGGGGGGCCCAGTGCCCCCGGGGCCCCCGCTGTGGCTCTGCTCCTGTGCGCCGGCTACCAGGGCTGAGCAGACTTGTCACCTTTTCAAGAAGTAAAATCACTCAAACCATGGAGTGTCATCGGTCTCTGAAAAGCAGGGCCCCTGGGACTTCGGGGGGGCGGCTGCTGGTTGGCAGCCCCCCGTTGGCGTGTGTGGGTCTGGGGCCCACTGGCCCTGGGGCCGGGCTGAGGCTCAGGAACGTGCACCCTCTGGGGCCGCACTCCCCACCTAGGACCAGCACCCCTCCCTGCCAGTAGGGTGACCCGAGTCCCCCAGGCCTGTGCCTGGCCTCCCCCAGACTCGGGAAGATTTCTGAGCCTGGTTCCCAGGCCCTGACTCTGACGCAGAAAGGTCCCCCAGCTCAGCATGGGCTGGGGTCTCCGGAGCAGAAAGCCGAGGCTCCTGGGGCAGGTGGCGGGTCTGTGTGAGCCCCTGGGAAACACTGGTGGAGGGGAGGCGGGAGGGGGAGCCGGCCCTTGAGCACACTGCCTGCACTTGGAGGGGTCCCGTCACCCCTGCGCTCGTGGCCTAGCCCCGTCTGCTCCCCTCACGGCTTCTGGGGTGCTCTTCACTCAGTGGCACCTTCAGAGGCTCAGGAGGAGGTTCCAGGACCCACAAGATTTTGTGGGGTGGTCTGGCCTTGGGGGCCCACAGGCCACACTGGGGGTCTCAGGACAGGGTCTTCTGGCTGGGTCGCTCTAGGGACCAGGCTGGGGGGCTGTGTACCCCCACCTGCCTTCATGTCCCCACAGACCTGGGCAGGGGGCCTTGGCCACTCCAGGGGGACAGCAGCCCTGTGCTGGGGGCCCTGTGCCAGCCTCACGGGTTGGCTCTGGAGCCTGAGGGCTCCTGGGTGCCCATTTATGGATCTGGGGCCTCTCTGGCCAACTCTGCACACCATGAGCATGGGCACTCCTACGGCAGGTGGAGGAAGGGACGTTCCCCAAGCAGCTGGACCTGAGGGCCCGGGTCTGTCTCCAGAGGCCAGGGACAAGTTCCTGGGTCCCAGAAACCCGAGCGTTGCATGTGTACGTGTGTGCCTGCAGTCAGGAGACGGGGTGTCTGCTCTGGTGGGGAACAAGGGCCACCCCCGCTTGTGGTCACGCTGACACGTTGGGTCAGGACTCAGCTCTCAGGGTGGAACCCCCCCGGGCTGGCCCTGCCGGGAGCCTGGCAGCATTTCAGCTGTGGCCCGGGGACCTGCTGGGCGGCGGCTCTGTGGAGAGGTGCGGTGGCTGCCTCTGCGCTGGCTGAACGGCCCGCCCTCCTGGGCCTTGGTCCTCTGCTTACACCGGGCACCGGGATGTACACATGGGATGATGCCTGCTTGGCTCCAACAGCCCAGAGGGCGTCGTGCGGGGGGCGTTCAGAGTGGAGGCTGTGGGTCCCAGGCCAGGGTACATGTGCCGGAGGGCTCCAGACGGACATGGAGGGAGCAGGTGGCCAGGAGTGGGGCCTGACGGCGGGTGGGAAGAGTGCAGGGGGCTTAAGTGGGCAGCTCACCCCCCTGGGCTCCAGTTTAAAGGTCCCCGACTGAGATGGACCAGGCTGTGGGGTGGGCGATGGAACGAGCCCTGCCTGGTGGGCCAGAAAGGGGTCTGTTAATTTCACACACCCAACCCCAACTTGTTCTAACGAAGATGCTTTATTGTTTAAGGAGAAGGCACACAGAGCCAGCAGCCGCCCCTCCTGGGGCCCATGAGGCGACTCCTTGCCTCCTGCTGCTCAGCCACCGCCTGTCCTGAGAACCACAGAGCCTGCAGAGAAGCACCGGACCCCGGGGCGCCCAGCTGTGCAGTGGGGGCAGCCCGGCTACAACCCGGCAGGTCCTGCTGGCGGGGCCCCCCTCTGGCTCTCGCACCTGCCGTGTTCTCTCCCCTTTGCTTTGTACAGCTCGCACAGGGACATGGACGTCACAGAGATCTGGGTCCCACCCCGAGAGGAGGCTGTTGGGAATGCTCTCTCCCTCTCAGGCCCAGCCGGCTGGCGCCAGTGGGATGGGCTTTCCTCCCCTTCTGCGTGGAGGCATCCTTGGCTTCTGCGGTATCACCGCCCAGACCCTGTGCCTCTCGGCAGGGCTTGGGACTCTTCCGAGAGGACACGACGTTCTGGGGCAGGTGGCAAGCCCCAGGACAAGAGTTTCCAGAAGGCTGCCCCTCCCACCCAACGGCCGCACCTAGACCCAGGCGGAAGGGGCAGGCCTCCCCTCGCTGCGGGGCTCTTTAAAAGGGGGAGAGAAGGCAAGTGCCTTCCTCCCACCCCTGCTGTCACAGGTGTCCTCACAGCGGCGGGTGGCTGGGCGAGTCCACCGATGCAAACCCAAGGGCGGCTGGTCTCTGACGCCATCACTCTGGAAGCCTCCAGGAGCACCAGCGGTCTGCGCCGTGGCCGAGCCAGAGCTGGCGCACGCGCACTGTGAGCGGTGGCACTACCTTTGAGAAGGCCGAGGCCACGCTGCCAGGTCCGAAGCACCTACGACCAGATGGGACTTGGGAAGAACGTTTATTAGGGAGAATGGCTGCAAAGCCCCCCTGCAGGCCGAACCAGGTCAAGGGGGGCCTTCCCGCACAGGAGGGCGGTGGCCAGCCCTTGGGAGCAGGGCCTGCGCAGCTGGCCCCGGTGCCCTCCTGCCCTCACCGGGGTGCAGGTCTGCAGCAAGCTGTGGCTTTGCCAGACGGGCCTGGGGCATCCTAAGGGGGCAGCCTGTGGCTGAGTCCCAGCTCGGGGGCAGCAGAGGCACAGCTGTGGCCATGACGCCCCATCTGGTGAGATTTCAGGCAGGGTCCCCGCGGAGGGCTGCAGCCCGGGGCCCTGCGCACAGTCAGTCCGTGTCCTCCTGCATCTCCTGCTTGTGCAGGGCCTGGAGCCGGCTGGCCACGGTCTGGTGGACAGTCTCCAGTCCCTGGACATCCAGCTCCCGTAGCAACAGCAGCATGGCGGCCAGGACATTGTTCTGTGGGCAGAGTCGCTGGCTGAGCACCACGCCCAGCAAGCCTAGGCTTGGGCCCGCGGGGCTGCGGCCTCAAGAGGGGCGGGCCTCCCAGACGGGCACCAACAGGCCAGGTGCCCACTGCCCAGCTCGTGCTCCCAGCAGGTGCTGAGAACGGTGGGCGCCAGGCCACTTCTGTCTGCAGCTCTGCAGGATGCCCTTCCTGCTCCTGGAAGGTGGGCTGGCACCTTCCAAGGACAGGCCCTCGGCCATCCGCCTCTACCTCCCACAAGCTCTGCACGCACCCCAGTGGCTGCATGGAGCCCATGGTCTGAGGCGACCCCCTCGCTGACCATGGTGCCCTCCTACACACCCAAAGGCTCGGGGCAGGCCCCGCAGGGCTGAGGCCGGCTGGGCGCTCTGGGAGCAGGTGCTGTGGCTCATGGGCCTCTCTCACTGACCCTGGCTCTGCTCAGGCAGCCTCCCCTTTCCCCCAAGGGACAAGCTCGCCGTGGTGGCCCCATCCTCCTGGCCAGTGCCTGGCTCAGGCACCTGAGAAATGCCAGCTGGTGAAATGGGCCTGCTGGGGTGTGAGGCCCAGGAGGCTGCTCTTTGCTGATAAGAGGACACATACAGGAAGAGATGGTCCCGCCCTTCTCGTGGACGGGAGCCTGGGCCAGCAGGGAACAAGCCCGGGACAAGCCGGGATGATGCTGGTGGAGATGGAGGCCTAGGAAGGCCCAGGTCTTCGACAACACTGAGCTGCCAGCGTGACCTGCCTCCTGTCCCGTTCCTTACAGCGACTCCCCTAGAGCCACGGGGACACCGAGCCCACCCCAGCCAGGGTGAGGAGTCTCCCACATCTCTGCAGGTGGGGCCCTCCGCACACAAGTGCTGTCACAGTCCCGGGACCGATGTGGGGTACAGGCCGTCGGGGGGACTGAGCTGCCTGTAGGCTGTTCCCGGGGTGTGCTCGCTCCGGGCTGAAGCCACCCCACTGGTGCAGGAGTGCCCCCTCTCCTTAGCCACCCCCACCTTGGCTGGGAGCCGGACCCGGACAGCCGCCTCCCACCTTTGCGGTCTAGTGGTGTCTCCTGTCCGCCCTGCCACAATTTCTATGTTCTGGGCAGAGAGCCCCAGGCCAGCTCCATGCAGGCCTGGCTGTGTCACACTCACCCTACTCTTGCGACTGGTTGCAGCCTCCCTCTGTGAGAAGGGAGGAAGCCGGTCCTGGGAAGCGGGCTTCAGGCAGAGCTGCCCCTGGACACTGCTGGTGGGAGGGAAAGGGCACAATGCGTGAGGGCTGGAGCCCAACTGGCTCAGACATTGCAGGGTCTAGTCCCAGCACCAGAGCAGGAAGGGGCGGTAACAAGGCTTCACCCCAGGATGCAGGGGAACGCCCGCTTAGTGATACAACTTCTGGAGGGATGAAATTGGGGTCACGCAAATTTCTCTGACCCCTGGGGGCAACCTCCCTACCCCCAGGCTCCTTCCTGTGCTACGTGGCACTGAGCACGCTCCCTGATGCCCAGCGGCAGGCTGCAACTGCCCACCCCAACACCCTCCAGATGGCTCGGGCTGTGGAAAACGAGATGGTGGTTCCATCTGCTCAGTGGACACAGCCCCCTGGCCTCACTGTGAACCAGTCTCTATGACATTCCCCACGTTCGGTTTCTGCCCAAAACCGTTTGTGACAATGTGCTGCTGCCCCAGAGGCCACCCACGCGCACCAGCGCCCTGTTGGGGGCTGCCTTGTCATGCCCCTCCCTCCCCCAGGGCTCCCCAGGCGGCCAGGCCCGTGCCCCGCTTTCCTCCCAGCGCCTGTGATAGTTCCCTGCAGAGCCACATCTGGGGCTGGGGAACCAGGCTGGGGCAGCTGAGAGTCACTGACCAGACAGAACCACCCGCAATCCCTCCCTGGCACCCAGAGATGCAGGGCATGGGCAGGCCCCCCAGCCCCAGCACCGCACCTGGCCTCCTCCTCGCTGGGCTGCAGCAGGTCCTGCCGGGTCTCGGCAGTGCTGTCCACAGCATGCAGGGTGTGGGACAGCTCCGGCTGGCCATTCCCCATGCCCTCTCTGCTGGGGGCTGTGACCTCCTCTCCCTCCATCAATGCTTGGGACAGCTCCTCCTCAGTCACAGCTTTGGGGTGAAGGGGAGCAAAAAATCAGAGGGGCTCACTACAGACAAGCCCACCTGTCATCCCTACGGCACTGTCTGCTTTAGAAACGGGGTTCTGTCTGTCTACCCCACAGCCAGCTCCTTGAGAGCAGGGCTGGGTAGGGGGCCACCATCAGGTCCCCCACCCTAGCACGTGCTGGGCACACGGCAGATGGTCAATGACTGCTTCTGACTCTGAATTTCAGCTACAAGCAAATACTCATAAAAATACCCAAACCAAGACAAATCTTAAAAAGGAACAGAGCACACTGTATTTATTCCACTTCACTCACATACGACTGGCTTTCCCTAACGTTTACTTATATTAAAATTGTTCATCTGGGGGAAAACCGTGCACGGATGACAAGGATTAGGACTGGGCACAGAGAGTGCCAGGGGATGCAAGATGCAAGGCAGAGCCGGGCAGGGGCCCAGCCGGCCCACGGCGCCAGAGAGGCACTTGGACACTTGCCTGTGGGCAATGAGGGGGTGCAGGGAGAGACGCAGGGGGGCGGGCGAACCCCAGCAGTGGGCACGGCCCACTGTACTGCTCAGGTGCTCATGGGCTGGGAGGGTGGGTGCTCGCAGCAGAGTGCTCTCAGCAGGCACCCGAGGACAAGCTTGGTGAGACTGGACAAGGGAGGGGGAACAGCAGGGCGACGTTCCCCAGAAGGCCTGTGCCGCACGGGGCTGGGCCCAGGTAATGTCACATGGTCACACCTGACAGAAGCACAGACGGGCACCCTGAGACCGGAGGAGCCGCTGGCCGTGTCTCAGGAGAGGAGGAAGGTGCGGAAGTGGTAAGGTGGGAGGCGCCACCGGGCTGGCTTGGGGTGCGGACACCTACACTGGTTGTCCAGCTTCTGCAGGTGCGGCAGGCTGCGCAGCACAGTCATGCGGTAGCGGCGGGGGTCGGCGCCGCAGCAGGGGTTCTCGGCCAGCCACAGCACCCGGAGGCGCGGCAGGCCCTTCAAGTAGGAGAGCTCCGTCAGGCTGGGGATGCAGTTCCTCCGCAGGTACAGCTCACTCAGCTGCCGGCACTGGCTCATGGGCTCCAGGCTGGAGATGCTGTTGACGCTGCAGAGAGACAGCGCGGCTAGCCCCTGACCCTGGGAGGGCGGCCCCACGCACCTGTCACGTCTGCCAGGAGCCCTCCACACGGCTGCTTCAATCGTAAACAGCAGAAAAAAGCATGGTGGCAGTCCGTGCCCACCGGTCCTCTTCTCAGAAACAAGCCACAAGTAGACATCATGAATCGAGTTTAATGAAGTCCCCTGGCTGTGGAGAAAGCGCCAGGGTGGGAAATCCCTGAACTGGAGGAGGCCTGAGCAGGCAAGTGGCTCCCAGCCTCCTGCTCTTGAGGCCTCCGGGACAGAGACAGTGCAGGAGGCAGGGTGTCTTACTCTCCTCCATGGGAGGGGAGACCAAGGCCTCCCCAGGGACACACCGCCGCCCCCCAAAGCAGGCAGCAGCTAGCAAACCACGGCAAATACAAGCAAGTCCCACGTTAGGCAGAACTGAGCACTGAACTTCTGAAACCCATTTGATAAGGAAAGTGTATGGGTTTAAAGTGTGTGAACACATCAAAGAGACAGAAAATCTTCGAGGGGTCTAGGCAGAGACCCGACAGGTCCACCACGACAGGAGCAGAGCCCACCTCCCCAAGCAGCAGGCCCAGCCATCCACACACGCTCAGCTCAAGGGCAGGCGGCTGCCATCCGTGCGCGGGCTGAGCCCCAGGCCTGCTGCGCCCTACAGGAGCACCCTGCAGGCTGCACACACTCCCGCCCAGCGGCGGGGAGGGCAAGAGCTGGGTCACTCCATGGGACCCTGCCCAGCGGAGATGTTGGACATTCTGCCCTGGGGCTGCACTGTGCTGGGCAGACGTGTCATTCTTTCCTTGGGATGCCACTGCGACTTTGAGCACTCCTGAACGGGACTGCCACTGGGGAGGGCTGTGTCTGCACACGGGCCACCTCACTGCCGGCTCGAATGAGGCTGACACTGTTTCACAAAGGAAGCCGCTCGAGGCCAGGCAGGCAGTGTACCCGAGGACTTGGTTAGGCGGCCAGGGATCAGGAGGTGGGGCCTCTGGGAGGGGACGAGGTCATGAGGCAGGAGCCTCGGGATGGTCGGTGCCCTTGGGAAAGGGACCCCATGTGAGGGCACAGGGAGATGGTCACAGGAACAGGAAGCAGCTCTCACAGACACCAGAGCTGCGGGCACCTGGCTCTCGGACCCCAGCCCCCAGAGCCACGAGAAAGGAATGTCTGTCGTTCATAAGCCCCCGTCTGGGCGGTTCTGTTATGGCAGCCTGAGACCAAGGCGGCCTTCCCACCCGTGGGGCACTAACCCCAGGGAAACGACTTCACCTCACAGAAGGGTCCCTGCCCTGCAGTCAGGCAGCAGCCCACACAGCGTGGGCCCCTGGGTCTGACGCACTAGATACCCAGGCACTGGGTGATTGTGCTCAGTCGGGAGGCCTGGGCAACCTGACCTTCCTCTGAGCAGTGATGCCGAGAATCTGCTGCAAACAGGGGCCTGCAGCCCAGAGAGGCCCAGCAACGTGCCCCAACCACTCAGACACCCCGTGTGGCACAGACGGGGCTGCAGCCACGTTCGACTCCACTTCCTGCTAGTCTGGGGCCTTATTTATCGGGTGGGGCCTCTTGAGGCCTGTGCAAAGCCCAGCCTCACTCCGGACCCTAACAAAGAAACAACTCGTGTGGCTGGTGCGCGCACACCGACCGCTCTGTGCTCCTGACCATACCCACCCCTTGCGGCCTCACAGCCCGTGGCCCCATGGGGTCGGTGCTGGTGTTATCTCTGCACTACAGAGAGGGAAACTGAGGTACAGAGCCTCCAGCTTTGCCCGGTGTGAGAGAGTGGCACCAGGCCCCTTTTCAGTCACTCGTTTGTCCCTCAAAAACAAGCGGATGGGCACCGATGGATGGGCTCGGGCCAGGGCTGGCAGTGCTGGGAGCACAAGACAGGGGGACATGGGAGCCCACAAGGTGGCTGCAGATGGCACAAAGGAGGAGCAGAAGGGCCAGCGAGGGACAGACAGGGTGGCCGGCCGCAAGACCTGGAAGGGAAGCCACAGGGGTCTGCACGGGACCAACAGCCTACATTCAGGGAGAGTTCTAGAACCTTCCGAACTTTCAGATGACAGGGAGAGCCCACCTTCCTTGCAGAGTTTAAACCCTGTGGTTTTACATGCTGCGGAAGGCACCTACCCCAGGATCCCCAGGCAGCAGGACCCACAGATGTCAAGTGGGCAGGAAGGAGCTCGGGGCACAGGGTGAGCCTTCTCCCCCTTGACCCGCCCCACTTCCCAGCTGCCTGAAATCCCAGTGATTGGTTCACCTGAGGGGCCCACCTGGTAAAAGGCCAATGGCTGGGGAACAGGTTGCCATCACCCATGACAGAGCACACAATGCAAAGACACAAGGCACAAAGCTCCTGGCCACCACAGAATCAGGAGGGCAGCAAAGGCAGGCGTGCTGGGGTGCAGGGAGCTGCTCATCACCAGGAGGTGCACGCGTGGGCTGGGTGAGTGGGGACAAGGGCCCCAGGAGCGGCCCCTCCAGACTGCTGGGAGTGCGCAGGGCGTCTCACGCCACGAGTCCCCTATGAGACAGCTGAAGGTTCTCCTCCTCTTTCAAGCCCCCGCACTTAGAGTGACAGCAGGCATCTACGTACCTGAGGGTGATCACCTCCAGGCTGGGCATTTCGCGGCAGATGGAGATCTAGGGAGGAAAAGAATGCGACTGCAAACATCTTGACATCCCTTCTATCAGCCTGGCAGAGGAACGAGCTGGAGCTGCCGCCACTCCAGTTCCGGGCCCTCCCTCGCTTCTCTGGGGCTCACACAAAATACACGGCAGCGCGCCGGGCTCTGCATTAGGGCCACTGTGCAGCCCGGACACTCCCACAACCTGAAGGAGAACGTGTGCTCTCTAAAGCCTTAAAACCGCACTGCCATCAAACGCCGCCAGCTGTTGAGAAGGAGCATTCCTAATTCTAGAAGCCTTCCAAGGGCATCAGAAAGGGGTCCTTAATGCCCCTGTGCTGGACAGAAGACCTTTCTTCCTGCCATCCCTGAGGCACAGGGAAAGAACAGAAGCTTCTGCCCATAGAGCTGGGCCAAAGGGAGATGGGATTGAAAGTGGGTCTCAGACCCCATCAATACTGTCCATCCAGTGGGAAAGAGTGGCGAGGTGCGCAGGCTGGTCCAGAAAGCCTCCCCGACCTGTAGGTTGATGAGTGACCTACCACGTGCTGGGCATGGTGTCCCAGGTTCATAGGTCTGGGCGGAATGCTTCACGTGCAGGAGATCTGTGTTCCGGAGTGGGGTTTTTGGTTTTGGGGACTGTCTCAGCTGCCAAATATGCAGCACTTTGGCTATAGCGTGAAGTGGAAAGGGCTCTCTGGCCAGCCCAGTGGCTCAGTGGCACTTAATGACTCTGCTCTTCAGGTAAAGCACAACTCAAGTCACCAAACGCAAGCAGGTGAGAAAGAAATGGCTGAGCGTCCCTGTGCAAGTTGGGGGCTTCCAGAACGGGAGAGAGACCTGCTCGCAGACCCACAGCCCTGTGCCCTGCCCCCGGCCCGCCCATCTCTTCCTGCCTTAACCCTAACCCTAACCCTGACCCTGACCCTGACCCTAATCCTGACCCTGACCCTGACCCTAACCACCTGCAGGGCGGATGATGCTTGATGTGACCAAGATGAGTCACTGAGCAACCTCTTCAGTAACAGGAAGTCCAGGAACCTACAAAAAAAGACTCCAGGCAGAGGGCACTTCTCCCTGAAGTGACCAAGCTCCCTGGGAATCTGGCCAGCTTGGAGCAGGTCTGCACTTTGGCTCCACTCCCCCCCCCCCAGCTGGCCTGCAGGGGGCACAGGAGCCTCTCACCCACACTACCACGCTGTGTTGTCATTAGCAGGTCTATGTTACAAAACTGCTCAGTGAACAAAGCCCCGATTAGGGCTGAACCGAGTGCGTGTGGTTTTGTCCATTTAATGATTTTCTTGGGGCAGAGGCTACCAGTCTGGGGCCCGGGGAACATTTGGAGGTGCTCAGTATGATACTTACATCTGTGAGGTGGCTGCCCCTGGGGAGAGAAGACACACATCAGTTTTGCTAAAGTGGAATGAAAAAGGACAAAGAACAAATATTCCAAACCTTAACAACGCCTACAAACTTTAAGATTCAATGACAAAGTAAAAGAAGGCTTGCCCAGGTAACAAACAGAGGTGTCAAAATTGTTTCATGGTTATTGTCCACGAACCTGTGTGTGTTTGACAGCCTGAGGCGCAGCAGAGGCCCTCACGGGGGACGGGGGGGACAGACTTGCTCATTCTTGAGGCTGCAGCAAAGCAGGACAACTTCCAGCCCCCTTCCCCCCACCCCATTAATGTAAACAAACAAGGGAGTCTTTATGAGAGGCCAAGTTCAAAGGCTGAACATGCAATTTATGAAACAAACTTTAGAAAGCCTGAAATAGAGCTGTTGTCTCCCCTGCACATGAGACTATCCCCACCCCCTGCCAAAAACCCCCCAGAAAACAAAGAAATGCTTCACTGAAAACAAATGACAGGGGATTCTGTGGCCAAAAAACCAATGTCCAGGCAAAGAGAGGCTTTTTAATGGACAGGCAGTGCTCACAACAGTCAATCTGCCCCCAGCATAAGAGGGCATGCTCTTGGCTGGGCCCCCCACTCCCCACTTGCACTGTGCAGTTTACAGGGACATGTGAAGCTTTGCTCCGAGTCCCCGGCGAACACCTGGAGACCCTTCTGGAGTCCATGAAGCCCTCTGGTCCTTCCTTGACCCAGCTGGACCTGGCCCCCTCCTCTGAGGATGTACTGACCCACAGCACCTACATCCCATCTGTCACCTCCCAGCGACAGGACTCAATTATAAAAATGTTTACTGATTCATTACTTCGGAGTCTCAGTTGTCTTTCTTTCCCCCTGGAAATGGTGTTAATCACGTGATCATCTCCCATCTTATCAGTAGACTCTGCTCTCTGTGACTGGCAATGTCAGAAGTCAGACCCATCCCCAGAGGGAACCATCCGTCCCCAAGAAAGCTATGCAGAAGCCCAGCTGTATCTTGTAACGCCTATAATTTCAAGCAAGGAGAGCATGTCTGGAACACCACCACTCAGGGCTGAGCATTTTGGAATGGCCTTTGCCAATGGCCACCGAGCTTGCAGCAGCTCCTCCCGGAGGCTGTGAGCCCAGGGACCCAGGAGGCAAGCCTGCGGCGGGGGCCGGGAAGACTCTGCCCAAAGGTGCCCCCCTCCACCCCGAACCCCCTTCTGGATTCTCTGCAGGTCCTTCCTGCCGCCAGCCTGGGGCAGAGAAGCCCGGCGGCGGTTTCTGTTCATTTTCTGGCCTTGTCCCAGGGCGGACCAGGTGCCGGGCAGGGGTCCCCGGCCTGGGGCGGGGGTGCTGGGAAGGAGGGGTCCGCGCCCCGGGGCGGGGGTGCTGGGCAGGGGGGAGGGCGCGCGGGGACGACTTCCGGCCTCCAGGCCCTCACCAGCAGTTGAGCTTCCGCACGCTGTGCAGCTCCGAGGCCTTGGCCCGGGACAGGACCATCTTCCGCGTCAGCTTCATGGCGGCGTGCCTCCGGGAAGGCGGCCGCGGGTCGCCAGCTACCCCGGAGGATTTGGGATCCCCGGCGGCGCGTCGTCAGGGGGCGGGGCCCGCGTCGTCAGGGGCGGGCCCTGCGAGTTCATTGGCCTCCCGCTGAGGGGGCGGGGCGGCGGGGCGCGGCGGAGACTTCTGGGCTTCCGCTCGGAGCGCGGGCTCCGTCCCCTGCCCGCCTCACCCCACCCCGGCGCGCATGCGCGGCGGGCCCGCCTCTGACGCAGTTCGGCTGCGACCCGGGACGAGGGTACCCGCAGGCCTGGAACCCGTATCTGTGATCCACCGAACCTGGAGCCCTGGAGCCCTGAGCGCCCGCAGCCTGAGCCGGAGCCCCAGCCCTGACCCTTGAACCCCAGCCACAAACCTGGAGCATGGGGGCGGTGGTCTGTTAACTGCCCTGAATTACAGCGATTTAAACTGGAAATAAACCCGACAGTCCTAGGGCTGTGTTGATTCCCTCCTTCCCCGTTAGCATTTAAGGAAACTGGGCCTCACAGTGTTAGGCCTTTTAGAAATGAAAGGTTACTTGGGGTGCAAATGACGTTCAGACAGGTATCTGGGAACTCGGAGATAAGACCGACATTCTGCCAGCCTCGGGGACCTTCCCACTGGGCCCCTGAGCCGCCTCTGGCCTGCCAGCCCAGCCACAGCAAAGACCCTGCTGTGCCGCCCCCGCCCTTGATGTCTGATGATCCTGTGAAAATGAGACAAAAGCAAGTGAGTCATGACCCCCCAAATCCAGCTATGCCAGAAAGTGGGATGGATTCTTCAGGCTGACTGAGGCCCGAAACAAAACGGAGTCAGACAGCCTGGTATAGATGAGAGGCCGCACGGTGTTCTGTGTCCCCAGGAAAAGCACACAGTGACATCTCCCTGAAGCAGAACCAACCCAAAACAGATGGGGTAATTCAGCCAATGAGCTGTCAGGACTAAACAGACTTACATTGCTAATTTACATAATGGACCTATGTGGGAACCTGGGCAGAGTCTCCTATAAAAATAAGCCCCTCTCATTGTTTCCTTGGAGTGCACTTATGGTTCATAACCAGGGCCTATGTCTACCTTATTTGCAAACTTTATTTCAAGCAATAAAGTTCTCCGTGATTGAATTTCTTTTTTACAGATAGATGTGTTAGCAGTATCATTATTTCTAATTAAGTTCCTTATCCCCAAGTGCTATCTGATCATCTCAGCCTTTAGCAAGACCCCTACTTTTGACATCTGGGTTGTTTTCTGTACATACCCCCACCCCCCGCCTTGGCTATAAATCTTCACTTGTCTTCATTTTCTTTGCAGTTGAGCCAATCTCTCTCCTCAATTGCAACAGTCTTGAATAAAGTCTTCCTCACTGTTTTAACAAGTGTCACAACAATTCTTTCTTGAACAGAGGTCAAAGGTTGTTTTCCCAGTACATCACAGCATGTGGAAGCCCAGGTCCTAGTAAGACCTGCCTGCACAAGGGAGCTGTGGCAGGACAAGGGAACATGTATTCAGGGGGAGAAAGTAGAATTTTACTATGGGATCTCCCATCCCACCCAAACCCACCATTTTTCTTACAAAGACAATATAGGGAATTCTAAAAAGAGAAAAACATTCCCACAGTGGTTTAACAATCGTTGCTTTCTGTATTTCGTCCCGTGTGCTGTCCTTGCTGGGCTGTGGGGTGCTATGAAGAGACTATCAGGCAGATTTGTTTCCCAAGCCCTCTCACTGATGCTTGGGTGAGGTGCCCCCCACCCAAATGGTGTGTGAGCAGCCCTGGGCCACAGAGAACTTTGGCCTTCTTTGTGGGAGGAAGGTAGCCTTGCAAACAGTGCCAGTCAGAGCTCTTAAGTGGATACTGGTTTTAGTAGCAGCCTCCTGGGCACCTGCCCCAGGACTCAGGGCAGGAGAAAGTGGCTCTTGTGTTGCAAGTCTGCAGTCATAGAAAGCCAAGGTTTTGCTGGTGTTCTGCAGTGGCGCTGTGGGCCCAAAACATGGAGGAAAGTTCTAGGAATAAGATGGCCAGAGGCTGGGGAATGAGGAAGGGTGCTGGGCTCAGTCAGGGTGGCTCACTGTATGATTTGAGAGCATAGAGTGTCTCAGAGCAGTTCTCAGCCTGCAAGCAAGCAGAGACCAATCCAACAATGAGGGCTTGACCTGAGAGAATCCAGAGCCTGGAGCTCAGCCTCACCGAGTGGCTGGAAACTTCCAGCAGTCCCAGGTTGTATGAGCTTGTGGCAGGCCTCTGGCTGTCCCACCTGGGGATCCACATCAGGTGTCAGGGACAAAGCAGGGGCTACCAGGAGCTGTGGCGAGCAGGCTGGGCCACGAGTTGGTGCAGAGGTATCCAGAGGGACAGTGTGGATAACCATACTGCTAGCAGATGAGAGCCAGCATCTGCAGGAGTTGGTTCTGGGGGCCACTGAGCAGGCACGTGACCGGGTGATGTGCACCGTGACAGATGCCAGTGGGCCAGAGGCTTATGGGAACAGGGCTTTGGGGTTGCTGGCCCTGCTCATCTTGGGCTTGACCCTGCCTGGCTGAGGTCGTTCCCCCCACCTTCTTCTACCTGGACTGGTGTGATCCAGGTGAAGACACCAGTGCCGGTACGGGGTAAGCCATGCCAGGGAGGGCTGCGGGACAGGCCCAGCTCTCTGCAAGAGGGCTGCATCTGGATGGTTTTGTGTAGTGACGGGGTGCAGAGTGGCGTGGGGCACCTGCAGGTATGCCTGGAGTAGGTCAAGGACCTGACAGTAAGGGCGTGTAGATGCCCCTGTACCGAGGGATCGTGAGGAAGCAGAACCACTCATCCCTGAGTCCGGGTGGCCTGAGCATCTGGCAGGAAACACCTGCTTCTCTTCTTGGTTGGAGTTGAGGAGCAGTTCCTGTCAGGGACCCACATGGAGGGAAGGAGGAGACAGGCGTGCTCACGTCTCTGGGGCTTCTGTAGCCCCTGTCACCTCTAGGTGGCTGTTCCAGAGGTGGTTGGGTGTGCATTAGCTGAAGGTCCTGGTGGTTCAGGTGGCATTTGTAAAGGGAGTTCTTGGTGAGGTTAGTACGGATGACGGTGTGGGTTGTGTTACTGTGCATTTCAGAATGCCCTTTGCCATGGAGTTCCAGGCGGAACTTGACCCTGAGAAGTTTGCATACACTTTGGAAGGTGGGAGAGGAGCACGCCGTCATACCCCACTCCAGGAGGGGGGCAGAGGGCGGGAAGGAGAAGAGAGAGGTCTGAGGGTTCACAGTGGTTGGATCCAGCAGCCCAGGGTCCCAGGCAACATTGCATCAGCCCAGGGGACCGGCTTCACAGCCTGGAGGCCCTGCTGGCCTGGCACCCCCTCCCTCCATCTCCTGCCACACCCCCTGGGGCACTCTGCTGGCCTTGCTGGCTTTCCTGTTGCTCCTCAACATGAGGGCTTGAGTTCACCTCAGGGCCTTTGCACCTGCTCTTCCCTGGGCCCAGACGTCAGATTCTTCTGGCTCATTCCGTCACGTGTTCAGACCTCCTCAGCAAGGCCTTGCACCCTGCCTGATGCTGACCCCTGTTACTCTTCAGCTCCCAATCCACTGAGTCCTTACAATCTTCACCACAGCCCGAAGGCGTTGGTGCACGCCCCCCAGACTGTGGGTCTGGGCTTCCCAGCCTCCCGGAGCCCCCAGCCCCTACACAGGTTCTAGCCATGGCAAATTTTCAGGAAGTGCCTGGGGCTGGCCTGCCAGGATGGACTCAGGGCATCCTCACATGCCGGCTCTGGAAGGCCCCCGGGGGTCCTGAGGCACGTTCCCTGGTTTCTGAGTCACGGCTGCCTCATCAAGGATCGGGGATGAGGTTTCCTGCCTCAGTGGGTCATGAGCCCTGCTAGTGTGGGGGGGCGGGGGGGAGCCCAGCATGAGGTGTGGCAAGGAGGGTGAGGATGCCAAGTGAGTACGTCTCCCTGCCCTCTGCTGCCTGGTGAGCCCGGCTGGCGCGGAGGGTCAGGGAGGACGGACTGCAGACCTGCTTCAGATCTCCTCGAACCACAGAACTCACTTGCAGAAGAGAAGAGCTGCACTATCTCATTTCATTATTCATTTTATTAAGTGTCTTGAGAGATTGCTCAGGCCTCGGGGTCCTTTCCAGCTCCATCCCATCACCGTCACTATGGAGACTTGTGGGCAGGCAGGCAGCGAAGGCGCATCTGTAGCAGCTGCACTTGGCTGAAGTCCTTGCTTTCACTCATGTGCAGCCATGGGACCCACTTCACTTCTCAATCTCCTGGGCAGTCCTTCTGCTGTTTCTAGTTTGCGGATGATCTGCCGACTGCAGAAGAGCGGGTCCTCAGTGGAGTGTCCCCCTGCATGAACCTGCTTCCCTTGGCGCTCTCTGTAGACCAGAGGTCAGCAAACTAAAGACTCCAGGCCAGACCCAGCCATGGCCTGTTTCTGTAAATAAAGTTTTACTGGCAACAGCTACACCCATCTGTTTGTGTTTTACCAATGGCTGCCTTCCTTCTGCAATGGCAGAGTTGAGTAATTAAAACGGAAACCAGGACCCACAAGCCTGACGTATTTACCATCTGTCCTTGCATAGAAAAAGGCTGCAGCCCCTGTGTAGCCTCTGGCCCAGATGGCTCTCCACCCCTCGGCCCCTCCCCGCCCGCTCTGCTCTGCTCCCAGGAGCTGGCCACCATGTATTATTGTGTATATCATCCTGTGTGATATTCATGATCAGGGCGTGCTGGTGCCAAGCAGTCGGCTTGCTCTTTCCACTGACTGCGGCTTCCTTCCTGTGGCCGGGGCAGGGTTTTTATCTTGGACGTGTTGTCTGCGCCATGGAAAGTCCTCTGCTTTGCATCTCCATTATCTGAACTTGAAACAGCTCTCAATCAAGATCAGCGCTTGCTGTGTCCCTGCTTTACTGTCCAATGCCTTTCTATTTTTATGGGAAGGACATTTCATAACTGCTCTTGCAATGGTGTTCTGGCAGACGGAACACGGCCTTCTTGTGAAACATGTGGTTTTTCTCTAGATGGGAAGGAGCCACACAGGGGACAACATGGGCACAGATGGCTTGTTGGAGCCTCTTTTCATGAACTACTTTATCTTAACTGACGTTACCACAGGATGCGTGGAAACGAAAGCCTGCCTGCTGACGCCTGTCCATCGGGCAGTGCTGCAACTGGGGATTCCCATGAAACATTAACTGCTTTAAGTCAATGACATGGCTCTGGGGTGGAAAGGCCCCCCCCAGGGAAGGATGAGAGCCTGGACGCTTAGTGGCTGCTGACATAGGGGGGCCTCTGCTTCCCTCGTCGGATAGTGAGGGTATGAGACCCCTTTCCAGGGGGTGGCCATTGTAACAAGCCAATTTGCGCAGCGGGCCCCCAGGGAGGGCTCCCTAGTTGGACTCAGAATGCAGCAGTGGCAGGCAGCTGGCTGTGTCCCTGTCCAGCAGTGTTCCCACAGTCACACGCGTCCCAGGGCACTAATTGCTTTGGAGGCCAGGCTCTAGCACCTTTGTACCTATCAATGCATCTTGAAGAACCAAGAAAGTGCTGCCCTGCACAAAGGGCCCTGATGGGTTCGGGCACCTTTCTCAAGCTGCACACAGACCTCTGGAGGCTCGGATAGACAGATGGGGTCCCGTGGACCTCAGTCCTGCAGGCTGGTTCCTTAGTCGAGAGGCCGGGCAGTGAAAGTCGGAGCCTAGACTTTCTCCGCAGGGTCAGCGCACCTGGGGGAAGGAAATGAGGGGGTGGCTGGCGAGCCTGGAGTCAGCCAGCAGCCCCTCGGGTCCCGGATCGGAGAGTCCAGGACCCTCTCCATTTCCCTGGATGCCCCCTGGCACCCAGAAGGGGCTGTGGGGTATTGAGGGCTGGCATCTGGGGAGGAGGGGGCAGAGCACTTCGTGTGCGGGAGAGCATGTGGCTGGTGGTTTGGGCCTCTAGGGAAAGCCGCCATCAGCTATAATCCAGGGTCAGGATTCAGACCCTACAGGCCCTCCAGCAGCAGGACGGAGATGGGGCGGTGTAAGCAGTGCCATAGTCAGGCTTTTGTGGCCAGTGGCCAGCACCTGCCATGCACCTGGGGGCTGTGTGGTTAGCTCTTTCCGGCCCCCTGTCCCCTTGGGGCCTGCCTTACTGGGAACGTCCTGGCTTGGGGTCCCGCCAGAGGGCTGGGGTGAGGCAGCTGCCGGAGCCTCCAGGAGCCCTGAGGCCGGCAGGGGAAGTGGCTCCCCCAGGCCCAGGCTCACTTGGGTCTCCGCCCCCGCCCGCCTCCGCCTCCGCCTCCGCCGCCCCACTTCAACCCCGCCCCCGAACCCTAAGCCGCTCTGGCCTGAGGAGAAACTTGCCACTATCCCCTCGGGCCGCAGACGCCCAGGACAGTGCCCCGCTTGGGGTCTCCGGGGAGACCTGGGACGCGGGACGTGGCGGGCTGCGATCTCCCGGCCAGTGACGCAGAGCGCGCTGCGGGCGACACGGACAGTGCGGGGCGCACGCTCGGCAGCGATGCCTGCGGCCCCGTGGGGCCAGGGCGGCTGTCCTGCGCGGCGCGAGTGACGCCGGCACGCAGCTCTCTCCGAGCAGGTATGCACTCCGGCCCCGGATGGTGATCACCAGCGGGCCCGGCGACGAGGTGGCGGACCCAGCGCTGGGGCGGAGGTGCGGACCGGGAGGGGGTGCAAGGGATCGGAGGCGCAGGCGGGGTGGGGGAGGGTGCCCCGGGGCCCAGGGGCACGGGAGGGGCGGGGAGAGGGCGTGGGGGTCCAGGGGTGCAGGCCAGGCTGTGAGCACAAGCAAAGCGCAGACTTCGCCCTGGGGTGCGGGGACCTGGGCGCTGGCGGGGTGCTGGAGCAGGCTCGGGGTGCGAGCTGGGGTCCGGGGTCGAGCGCATGTTCATGGGTAGGGCTGTAGACCCTACTAAGGCAGGGAGCCCAGGGCTAGCGGACCCACAGGACCCAGGGTCATCTCTACCCAGTGCGGTGCTCCGACCTGGGGAGATGAGGGACTCAGCCATCTCAGGCTCTCGCTCTGAATCCCGACAAGACCATTGGGCCATTTATCATCTGTTTCTCCTTCCCCTCACTGGCCTTTGCTGTTTGCAGTCTAGGCAGTGCTTTCTGCCAGGATTTCAAAGGCTGCCCTTCTTCAGGAGCTCAGGGAACAGCACACCCTTTAGAGAGAGGTAGGAGTGCGCCCACGTCCAGGCCAGCATGCCCATGGCCAGCCCCACATGCAAAATCCTTTATTGAGTCTTTGGAGTGGGGATGGGTGGGGGTGAGGAGGCCGGGTGAGCTCCTGTGTAGGACGGCAGACACCCTGTACGGGCCCCACAGGTATGGGACACAGTAACCTCTGCCCTCCTGAGTGTGTGCCGGGAAGCCCCAGGAGGGACCCCTAGCCAGTGCTGGCTTCTGCAGTGTCTCAGTCTATCACCCGGCTGCTGTAAAATAGCATGGCTCCAGGGCTCATGAACATCCGAGGTCCATTTTTCACAGCTCTGGAGGCTGGAAGTCCCCCATCAGGGTGCCGGCAGGGTGGGCGAGGTCCTGTTCCAGGCTGCAGACATGTCCGTGTGTCTTCACACAGTGAAGGGCACAGGGGGCTCTGTGGGGACCCCCCAATAAAGGTGAATCCCATCAGGACCTCAGGGCCTCCCAGAGACCCTGCCCCCTGATACCATCACCTTGGGGACTAGGTTTTAACATGGGAAATTTAGGGGAACACATTCAGACCTTGGCACTCTGCCCCTGACCACCCAAACTCACGACCTTCTTGCTCATAAACACACCCGCCCACCCAGCTGCCCCCAGGCCTTCCTCAGCCCAGCTTCTGCTCTGGAGTCTCGCCTCCATCTCACCTAAATCAGGTCTGGGTGAGGCTCAGGGACATTCCCGCTGAGGCCGATTCCTCTCCAGCTGTGAGCCTGGGTGGGGAGTCTGGACAGCACAGGATGGACAGGCCCAGCCCAGAGGGGGCGGTGGGGAAGAAGGAAGGGGTCCTGGGGCCACCCAAGTCTGGAACCTTACAGCCCCCTGGGGTGGTGGTCCCACTCTGTTGGCTCTGCTGGGGGTGGCCCAATCTGCATCTGCAACTCTCCTGGGCTGGAAGCACATCCCGTGGCTGCCTGGGTCTGGGGTTGCCCCCACTACTGCTCCGCTGGCACTGCCCTGGCGGTGGCTCTGCTATGTCTGGTACCCGAGGTGCTAGGCAGTCCCATCCTTCACATCTGGGGAGAGGCACCATGACCCCCAGGCGTGAGCACTCTTCACGTGGGCAGAGACAGCATCCCCCAGGTGCCACGATGCCAGGCCTTGCTGGGCCATGCCTGGGGCCACTCCGAGGCTCAGTGCTAGAGTTCGTGGAGCTGAGCCCACGACGGGAGGAGTGAGAGGCAGTGGAAACCCCTCCTTTGAAATCGTTCTGTCCCCAGGCCCTCACACTCAGGGCCTGTGGTGGGGGCAGCCCCATGACCTCTGAAATGCCTCGGGGCCATTACTGCTGCTGTGGACCGGGCTGACTATGTCCCTACTGTCCGGATGAAAGCCCCTGCTTCCTGGGGTGACCATCAGTCTGACATCCGTGTGAAATATGCCACATGCTTTGTCTTCTCTCCTGGGAAAGCCTTTTTATTCCTTTCAGTGTGGATGGGCCAGGAATTTCCCAAATCTTCCTTTTTGACTAGAAATTCCACCTTTCAGCCACTCCCCGCTTCTATTTTACTGTAGGAACTTAGGAGAAGCCAAGCCTCATGGGCACCTTGCTCAGGAATAGCTGCGCCCAAGTATTCAATCCCACTGCTGCAAGTTCTGCCCTCCACAGTGAGATGGGGGCGCCATTCGGCCAAGGTCCCGACCCCTGTGCAGTGGGGTGGTCTCCTCCGGGTCCCAAGAGCACGGTCCTCCTTTCTGTCCAAGCCTCACCAGCCCCTGCACACTGCTCGTGACCCTCAGACATTCTCTGAGAAGGAGGCTCCCCCAGGCCCCCTCTGTTGCCAGCTGTCTGTTCCCCACGGTGGAGGCTCCTAGCTGCACCCCCAGCCTCTCCCAGCCTGGGCCAGTCACCAGGATCCAACCGTCCCCCCCCCAACCCCCCGCAGGGGCTATCACAGCCACACCCAGGTTCTGTGTTATTGTGGTGCCCTCAAACGAGGGCTATATCCTTCCTCCCAGTGGGCTTGGGGGCCTGGTCAAGGGGAAGCAGGGAGGGCGCTGCCAAGGAAGGGGTGGCCTGGGGTCTGGGTGTAGCTGAGGGTGTCTGCCCAAGGTCAGCAGCCAGGTGGCTCAACCCTGAGTGCCCAGCACTGAGCTAAGCGGCTCTGAAGAGGGCTGGCCAGGTGGGCCAGTGAAGAGCTGGCCGTGTCTCACTCCCCGACCAATCCCGGTAGCTCCCCAGAGTGCAGTGACCTCATGGTGAAGCCAGATAGGCGGACGGAGGAAGGCCAGCTCTGGACCACCCTCATGGCGATGGAAGGCGATGTGGGCAGAAAGGGCCTCTGGGCAGGAGAGAAGTGGCGCCCTGGGATCTGTTCTTTTGCTCCAAGAGGCCCCCTTTTGTGCCTTGGAGCACCAGATGGGAGGAGTGTGCCTCCATGGATGGCACCAGGGGTGACATTGTGGGTGACATCATGGGGTGCACACGTTTGTTTTTGCATTTGTGAACTGAGGGAAATCCTCTGTGATGGAGACATGTCCTGGCCAGGAGCACCGGGCTTAAGAAAATCGGACTTGTTCTACATGTCAAACTTGTCTGGGGGAGCACTGTGCTGCCCCTGAAGCCTACTTTATAGTAGCGGAGGCTTTTTTTCTTCTTGGAAAATGAAAGTAGTGAGCTGATGCTTGGAAACATGACGGCAGGGCCGTGTGTGCACCCTGCGCACCGACCAGGACTACCTCCTGTGCTGCCGGCACCCTCAGGCTGTGGTGGGCTAGACTGAGCTCCTTCCCGGGCTGTTCAGTGACTGAGCAAGCTATGTTATGGATGGGTTCCTGCCCTGGGGCGCAGGGGCTCCAGATTGCCTGGGGCCATGGCTGGGGCAGAGCTCAGGCAGGCAGGAAGGTGTGCAGACTGGCAGGCGGATGGGTCCTGCGGGCCACCACCTCGTTTCCCCTCTGGTCTATCTCAGCAGCCCTGGAGGTGCTCTCTGGACGCACAGCCTCGCAGGCTGGAGGAAAGGCTGTCCTGAGGGAGGCAGGAGCCGGTGGGAGCCGGAGAGGGGGTAGCCCTCACTATGGAGCCCTCACCCCCGAGGCAAGATGGCTCCAAGCTGGAGGAGGGCCTCGGGGTGCAGCCCAGGAGGGCCGTGGACCTGGACATGGTCCCCAATCTCCGGCGAAGCAACAGCAAGATCGGGAAGTCACAGTACCTCTATGGCAACTGTGGAAAGGTAGGCTTTTGGCCGTCAGGGGGCCCCACTTGGCTGGTCTGCCAGAGCCCTTGTGGGCGCAGGGGCCCCCCAGGGAGAGACATGTTGCCTATGTGGGCAGAGGTGCAGCTGAGCTGGGGCTCCAGCCCAGAAAGTCCCCCTCAGAGGAGCAGGGGAGCCAGTGAGGAGTGGCCGGGCCGCCCATCCCGTGGATTGCACAATCCCTGTTCTCCTCCCATCGGGAAAGTGCTGAGTATGCACTACGGTCCTGGGCTAGACTCCAGAAGGCCGGGGGCCCTGGCTTCACACCCCCAGGTCAGCTGGGAAGGAGGGCGGTGCAGCCTGCAGTTCCGCCAGGATGGAGGCAGGTGGCCACACCCTTAGCTGTCACCTTGCCACCGCACCTCTTGTCCTCAAGAAAGGCCATGTTGACGTATAAACTGTAAAGAGCTGTGAAATTCCAGTTGGGCCAAGAAGAAGTGATTTCACAGGCTCTCTCCCCTCCTGAGTCCACACCCAAGACCCTCCTTGCGGTGGTGGTGTGGTGGGGGAGGGCTCAGGTCCCACTTCTCCAAGAGAAGACCCATGAGGCTTGTCCCGAGTGTAGACGTCCAAATGAGCCTCAGGTCCTGATCCTCCGCAGAGTGTAGATCAGATGCCTGAGGCCTCAAAGTGCCCTTTTCCCCCAGCAAGAACATCTTAGCTCGTGGATTCCTGAAAACATCATGAAGAAAGAGTGCGTGTACTTTGTGGAAAGCCCCAAACTGTCCGATGCTGGGTGAGTGCCTGCTTTATGTCTTCTGCCCTGTGGAGTGGCTGATCAGAGCGAGAGGCCGGGGCTCTGGGCGCACAGCCCATGTCTGCAGAGGCCTGGGATGCTCGGAGGGTTCCTGTCCAACCCCAGCTGGCTGTGGGGAGGGGTCTCACCCATCCTGCTTTGCGGAGTTTAGGTCACACGTCCAGGGTCACGCAGATGTGGCTCTGCGGTGGTGCTCGGACCTGAGTCTGTGGCGTGGGCACCGCCCTCCTCCCCTCTACAGTAGCTCATTTTCCTCTGGAATAGAGCATCGTAGGGTCCAGGGACTGGAAGGGGTCTCAGGGAAGGCCCACAGCCCAGACCCCTCGCAAGGAGGCCCCGGACTCCATGGGCAGCAGCCTCTGCTTGGCCTCCAAGCTGCTGGACGCCGTCCTCCTGGGCCGCTGGCTTCCCAGGGGCTGCCCATGAGTCAGGTGAGTCTGAGGGCAGCTGGAGGAAACTTGGACGCATCCCTGTCCCGGACCTTGGAGCCTGGGGCTGGAGCTGCCGTCGCTGGTACTCCGGAGAGTGCACGGGGCAGTGACTCGGGCGGCGCCCCCCCAGCCGTACCTTACCTAGGGACCCCACAGTCTTCCTTCTACCCCATCTTCACCCCCAGCGCACACCTCTGCTGTGGAGCCCTCCCTGACCACAGCCTGGAGTGGCCTCCTGCTGCCCCGTGTTCCATGTGCCTCCTCCAGGCCCCTGGGTGGTTGCACTGAGGCTGTGTGGCTTGTGGTTTTCTCTCCTGCTAGTCCTGAGCTCTGACCAAGGCAGGGTGTCTTTGTTACTTCCTGTGCTGGACAGAGAGGCCCACCCCGCTCACATCTGTAGAGTGACCAGGGAGGAGAGGCCTGTGGGGGACACAGGGGGGTTATGGTGCACACTCAGCCAGGAATGGTCCTGAATGGTCCCAGCCATGCTGCGTTCTGGGCCCTGTGGTTCATCCAGGGCGTTGTTGCCACACAGACATGGGGCTCACGCCCGGCCTGGCTCCTCTCCGCTGTGAGGCCTCGTGTCCCCCTGGCAGCCCAGGGGGCAGACCTTGAGTCAGTGAAGGCTGCCCCATGCTCCGGCTGACGGCTCAGAACCGCTGATACAGCACAGGGAATGTCTTGTTCACTCTGAGTGTGTGTCACAGGGCGTAGGACTGGGGACATAAAGCCTGTGAAGGCTGAAGAAGTCCTGGGAACACCTAGAGATGTCTTACTGTGAGTACGTTACCACGTCATTTACAGTGAATGGAGTGTCACAGTCTCCTGGCTAGCCACGTCTTATGATTTAACGCAGTTACCTAAGTTTCATTTCAAAACCTTGAAACGAATGCAGTGCGAGGGCAGGATTTATAGCTGGAAAGGGTACAGTGATTTCCTGGAGGCCCTGGGGCATCGGGACGTGGGGCGGTTGTGGGGCGGATGGTGGGGTGGGGTGGGACCCAGAGGACGGGGGAAGCTGGGCGCCATGCAGTCACATGGGGGCCTTTTGGCCTGTGCCGTCCAGGCTCAGGGGGACCCCTGGGTCAGGCAGTGCGAGGAGGGCACCCCGGAAGCCCGCCAGCGGAGGCCAGCCTGAGGGGCAGGCCCTTCCGAGGAGGCGGGTCACCTGCCTGCCAGGGGAGCTCTGTCTCTGGCGTCACTGACCAAACAGGTCACTCTGGTGATGGGAAGAGGGTGTGTCCACCCCAAAGGGCCGGGGGAAACTTCCCTCCTTTCCAGGGAAAGGCCGGGAAAGGAGTGCTGGGGAGGGGAGGGTCCCAGGGTCCCGCCCATCGCAGATGTAACTTCCCAAACGGACCTGTTCATATGCCTTCAGATTTCAGTGAAGTGTGTTAGGGTCCTTCCGCCCTCTCTCTTCCAAGCCTGGGCCCTCTGCCTCCCTCCCCGCCACCCGTATCTGATCAGCTCTGAGCTCGGAGGGTCTCCACTCGGTGGGTCTCCACTCGCTGTGACCTGCCATTCCCTTCCCACCACGGCCACCCCAGTCCATGCTTTCTTCCCAGTCTATCTCATGACCTTGGGCACACCATTTCTCCTCCCTGGGCCACCAGTCCTCATCCCTGGAACTCAGGGACTGAAGTGGATGTCTGTAGTTTTCCTCAGTGTGAAGGTGGTCATCCCCTTCAGGCTGCAGGCTGGGAGCAGACTAGGCGGTGCGCTCCCGGGGCCCCATTGGTCCCTCTGGAGCCGGTGGTGGCATCCCATTCGTGGCCATCTAGGTCAGGACTTCAGGAGTGATCTCTCATTACTTAATTTCTGGGTCATCAGTCTGTGCTGGGCTTGGGAATGCCATGTAGATGGGAGATCTAGTCTCATCGGAGGGCCACAGTCCAGAGTGGAGGCGAGGAGGTAGCATGTTATAGGCTGACTGGAGGAGACTAAGGAGGACATGGGGACGGCACTGGGCCAAGACACAAGCTCTTGGGCCCTCGCCCTGGTGACTTCCTCCCCTTCAGCGGTCTGTGCCTCCGGGAGGCCATGCAGTCAGGAGCGTCCAAGGTCACACGAGCGGTAAATGGCAGAGGAGCAACCCTGTTTCCCCGGGTCCAGAGGTCTTTCCCCAGGCCAGAGGTCTTTCCCTGAGTCCAGAGGTCTTTCCCCAGGTCCAGAGGTCTTTCCCCTGCCCCGTAGGCTCGGGTTTCCTCTTGCTTCAGACTTTTCTTGGTCTCGTCTGTATCTAGTCTTCCAGATCATTTGACCCTAGCACAAAGCAGAAATGTAAAAATGTGCAGATTTCTGATTAAACAAGGTGTAAGGAACATGTTTATCCTTTCTCTTCTGAAACTCCATTGAATAGCAGTAAAGGAGTAAAAGCTTTCAAACCATGAAGACAAAGAACACAAGAGAGGCCGTAGCATTTGAGAAGAGCTTTGATGCTTTTTTCCCAGGGGAAAAGCAGAGAACAGAGCAAGGACTCCTGGAGATGGGGGCGACCCGCAGTATGACCCGGCTGTGCTAGGGGCCTGGAAGGAGGGCCAGAGGCGGGGGACCATGTGTGCGCTGTGAGCTCCGGGGCTGAAAGGCTCTGCTTTGAGCTTGCAGCATGTGGGTGTCTAAACCCTTTTATTTTGAAATAGTTTAGATTTACAGGAAGTTGCAAAAACGCTATGAAAATGTCTCATGGTCCCAGCATGGGTTACCACTAATGCCCTCTTCATCTCTGCAACTCTTCATTTGAGAAGTCACAAGCATGGAACCATATGCTGTGTGATCCTTTGAGGTCACTGAGCACTGTGCCTCGCCGTGCCTGAGATCCCTTCGAGTTGGGTGTGTGCCAGCCAGCCTCTCTTGCCGGGTGCCCTGTTCCCGTTATCATCATCTCTGAAGTGAGATTTTTGTGGACGACAAAGAACTGGGTCTTATTTTTTTATCCACTCTGCCATTCTCTGTTTTTTTTTAATGGGTGCATTTAGAACTTCACACTTAATGTAATGATTGAGATGTTAGGCTGACATTTTATTTTTGGTTCTCAGTTTGTTTTTGCTGTTTCTTTGCTCCTGTCCTCCTGTAGTTGTCTTGAACATTTTTTTAGAGCTCCATCTTGATTATACGTACTGTTCTGGAGTATATGTCTGTGAATAGCCTTTTTAAAGTGGTTGTCCAGGTGTTACATTATATATCCATAACTTATCACAACATCTACCATGCGCTGACTTCTGCTGATATGCACACAACAACCGCTGTCTCCTGGCGGGGACATTTACCAGTTTGAATGTAGAAGCATTCTCTCCTTTTACATCACTTAGCCTTCCCCACTTATAATTGTTTGTAGTGTTTCCTCTGCATACACCGAGAACCATGCTAGAGAGCTATGATTTTTGCTTCAACCATCAAACATAATTCATACAATTCAAGAGAAGGAAAATGTGTCACCTGTACCCATATTTTGACATGTGCCATTGTCTTTCCTTCTGGATGTTTCCACGTTCCTTCAGCATTTCTTTTCTGCTTGGAGAACCTCCCTTGGCCATCTTTCAGGGTAGTTCTGCTGGTGGTAGATCCTCTAAGGTCTCCTTCATCTGAGAATATCTTCCCTTTCACAGGCAAATATTTTTGCTGGATATAGAATTCTGGGTTGGTAGGTTTTGTCTCTCAGTATTTGAAAAATGTTGGGCTGCTTCCTTCTGGCACTTCTTTCTGGCTTCTGGTGAGAAATCAGTTGTTGTTTGGATTATTTTCCCCCAATAGGTAAGGTGTCATTTCTGTGTTGATGCTTTCAAGATTTTTTTCACTGTCCTTAGTTTCTAAGTTTGACCATGATGTGTCTTGGTGTGCATCTCTTTCGGTTCAGCCTCTTTGGTGGTCTTTCAGATTCTTGAATCTGTAGATTTATACCTTTTTTCCAAATATGGGAAATTTGGGCCAGCCTTCTGTCCTTCCTTTTTTTTTTTCTTTCCTATTGTAGGTAGTATTTTTAACAATTTCACTTTCTAATTGTTTGTTACTTCTGCATAGACATAAAATTGACTTATGTCATGTTGACATTGTATCCTACAAACTTGTGAGACTTGTTTGTCAGTTCTTAGAGGTTTTGTATTTCCTTAGGCTTTTCTACACAGTTATGTCTGTGAGTGAAGACACTTTCATGTCTTCTTTTCCATCCTTTCTTTCTTTATTATTGTGTTAGCTAGGACTTATTGGTACTGTGTTGAAGAGCATGGGAAGGCATCATTGTCTTGTCCCCAGTCTTAGGGATAAAACATTCCCTGTTTCATCATTGTTAGCAGTAGGATTTTCACAGGTGCTGTTTTTTCTTATCAGATTGAGAAAATTCCCCTCTATTCCTAGTTTGTCAAAAGTGGCATATGAATGGGTGTTTGAATTTGAATGCATTTTACTCATCCAAGCAAACGATCATGAATTTTCCTTATTCTGCTAAAATGATGGATCATGTGGACTGATTTTTGAATGGTAGCCCAACCCTGCATTCCTAGGAACACTCCCATGGGTCATAATTTCTTTACATAACCTTTTCAACGTTGCCTTCTTTCTCTTTCCTTTGTGGGATTCTGAGGACATAGATGTTCCGTTTTTGTCATAGTTCCATGGGCCCCAGAGGCTCTGTATATTAATTTATTTAGATCTATTTTCTTTCTTTGTTCATTTTGGGTCATTTCTATTGTTCTGTCTTCAAGTTCATAGATTCTTTCCTCTATCACCTTCATTCTGGTGCTGAGTTCATCCATTAAGGTTTGTTTGTTTGTTTGTTTAAATTTTGGTCAGTGCATTTTTCAGTTCTAAAATTTCCATTTGATGTATCTCCGTTTTCTTTGCTGAGAGTTTATGTTTTTTCATTTTTTCAAGCATGGTCATCATTTCTTGTTAAAGCATTTTAAGGAGGCTGCTTTAAAACCCTTGTTGGATGATTCTAGAATGTATGTACTCCTGGCTTTGGTAGCTGCTGTCTTTTCTCATTCCAGTTGAAATTTTCCTGGTTCCTGGTATGACAGTGATTTTCAATTGAAAGCTTACTATTTTAGGTATTATGTTATGAGACTGGATCCTGTGTTTTAGCTGGTCCTATGACAGGTCTGTGCGGAAGGAAGGCCCTGCACAGTGTTGCTCATGGGGGTGGACGTCCAAGCTCCCTGAGCCTCGGTTGTTACCTGGTGGGAGGGGCATCTTGTTCCTCTTGCGGGGGCAGTTCTACTCCCCAGTTGGCATCTGCTGATCCTGTCCTGGCTGGGAGGGGCAGGGGGACCTTGTCACTGCTCCCTGCATGGCCCCTACTAACACCATGACTGGGGGTGTCTTGTCACTGCTTGGTGGGGTGAGGTCCTGACTCTCCACTGAGCACCCCCGACACCCCCAGCAGGGAGCAGGAAGGGGTCTCATCACCTCTGGCGACTGCGTGGTCTTTGCAGGAAAGTGGTGTGCGCGTGTGGCCACATGCACGAGCAGCACCTGGGCGGGGCCACCGGGCCCCATGCCTTCCAGGGCGAGGAGTGGGACCCCAAGCAACATGTCCGGGAGATGCCAACAGACGCCTTTGGTGACATTGTCTTCACAGGCGTGGGCCAGAAGATGGGAAAGGTTGGTTCTCCTCACCCCATTGCTCTTACTATGGACTAGCAGCCACTACTGGGGACCTGGTGTGGGAGAGGGAGGCTGGACCGGAGCCTGGAGCATAGCAGCTCTCCAGTACCAGGGGTGGGGCGGGCAGTGCGCCGCACGGCTATCAGGAAACAGGCCTGATCTCAGAGTGCCTGGTCACTGCGAAGCAGGGTGGGGAGCGGCGAGCATTCTGAGGACGGTGCAAGCCCAGGGGTGTGAGCTCTGGCTAGGAGGCCCTGGGCGGCATTGGCCGGGGCCTGGGAGGGAGCAGGGGTCGCCCAGGGCACAGATCAGGGTATGCTTGAGCAATGGCGGTGAGGAGATAGGCCGGGGTGGCTCAGAGGCCTGCTGTGGGAAGGCTGATGGTGCCAGGTGGCAGAGTGGGACCCCCGAGGGGGGCAGGAGTGGCAGAGGGAGGGCAGCCCTGGCTCTCAGGTGTGTGCATCTCAGGGTGGAACCTGGAGCAACGGCACCGCCAGGCAGCTTCTCGGCCCCACCCAGACCTGCTGAACTGGGGCCCAGCCACCCTCACTGTAACCAGCCTTCTGGAGGACCCTGATGCAGCTCTTGGGCACTACCGTGCGACAAGGCCCGTAGGGCTGCTTATTTCTGGAACCCTGAACCTCTCAGGAGTAGGTGTGGCCATTGCCTCGCCTCCTCTGGGTGGCTGAGACTGCCCACTTGGCAAAAGAGGTCGAACCAGGAGGGTTCTGGGGTGGGGTCACGCCTGCTCCCCAGGAGGCCACCAGCTCCAGAGCCACCCTGCACCCACACTGTCGCGAGCTGGGTGCTATGCCAGCCCTGCTCCCCTGTGAGCCGCCCTCACAGCAGTTCTGGGTTTGACCCGAGAAGGGTGGGGGTTCCTCTGCAGCACAGAGTGAGCCCCAGGGCATGTCAGGGCCTGAGGCATGGACAGCAGACCCCGGGAGGCCAGAGCAAGGGGCCAGGACAGAGGCACTGGCCGGCAGGAAGCTGCACTGGGTGAAGAAAGACCTCCTCCACGACGGCCGTGTTCAGCTTGAGGGCACAGAGGAGGCACTCCGCCACAGGGACAGGACAGGCATGGGGCTCAGGGTCGGAGTCAGGAGGTGCCGAGGGTGCAGGGCTGGTCTTCAGGGGGCTCTCTTCCAGGCTTGCGCTCCCTATGTCCCTCAGTCCCTGCCCTGCTTGGGTGCGGTCACTTTTACTTGCTGGGTCTGGACCCAGGGTGAGGGTTCCCTGCAGGGCTGGGGCTTGGGGATGCAGTCCCGCAGCTGCACTGCTGCCAGCTGACACGGGCTCCCGGGTCCTGACTCCCACAGTTCGTGCGCGTCTCCCAGGACACGCCTTCCAGTGTGATCTACCACCTCATGACCCAGCACTGGGGCCTGGACGTACCCAGCCTCCTCATCTCCGTGACGGGCGGGGCCAAGGACTTCATCATGAGGCCCAGGCTGAAGAGCATCTTCCGAAGGGGCCTGGTCAAGGTGGCCCAGACCACAGGTGAGGCTCGGGCGAGGTGGGGGGCGGGCCGGCCAGCAGGGCCAGGCAGGGGCAGAGGTGGCTCTGTGTGGGTCATGGGGCGCCAGTGAGAGTCCCTGGGCACCAAACTCTTTGCTGCCTGATCTTTCTGTTAACACCAGGCAAGGAGGACAGTTTCCATCTTCTTACGGGAGGCAGCTGCCTCAGCGTTAAATACTTCTCCAAGTTCACAGCTCCAATAAGAGCAGAGTGGGGCCAACAGCTGCGTGCGGCCCTGACCCTGTGCCCACCACACCTGGAGCTCCACGGGAGGCGACCTGGCCTCTCTAAGAGACCAGTGATCAGTGGATGCGTGAGCTCAGGGCAGGAGAGCAAGGATTCTGGGTCCAGGAGAGAAGGGGCCCACCACAAGGGACTGAGCCTTTTTCTAGGATCTGTTTGAGCAAAGGGTGTGAGAACCACATGGTCAGTTTGGGTCTTTGCCCTGAAACAGACTTAATCTGAGTCTTAATTGGTGACACCGTGACTGGCTTCTGGGCACTGATCTCTGCGCTGTCGTCAGCATTGCCCTGGGACAGAAACCCCAGCAGAGACAAAGGTGACCTTCTGCTCATGTTTGAGGGAGGTGGCAGCAGCCCCTTCCCCATGTCTTCCCATTCGAGGACACGGGCCAGAGGAGCGGACCCCGCTGGGGACCTGCCGTTCTCATGGCCGAAGGCACGCAGCAGGCAGCTGGTGCTAACTTAACTCACCGTGCTCAGCCCTGGCGATCATACCCTCTTCTGTGTTGACAGCTAAAGCTGGTCAGGCCAGCCAGCGGGTCCCCTACAGGGGCCACTGCAAGTTTCATGGTGTGGGTGGCATGGCAGAGCTGAGTGGCTGGGAATGGGGGCATAATCTACCATATTTGGCCCCAGAAATTGAGAGGAGGAAGGGACATTTACATGTCTTGAAGTAGAAGAATTAAGAGAAATTTTGGGGATGCCGAGTTCCCGAAGCTGGGATGGAGAGGGGCTGCAGGGAGGCTGGGAGAGAGGACGAGGCCTGCAGCCCAAGCATGGTGGGGAGCTGAGGCCTCCGGAGCTGCGACATGAAGGCAGGCCCAAGGTGTGGCTCCTCCTGGGTCCTGGTTTCGAGACTTGCACTTGATAATGAGTTTGAAAGCCACTTTGCACGACGACACCCTGCATCGGAAGCACACACAGGGAGTGGGGGCACTGGGGCAGGCTTGCATGGGGCAGGGAGACACCCTCAGCTCCTTCCCCCAGGGGCCTGGATCATCACTGGGGGCTCTCACACCGGCGTCATGAAGCAGGTGGGCAAGGCAGTGCGGGACTTCACCCTGAGCAGCAGCTACAACAAGGGAGAAATCGTCACCATTGGAGTGGCCACGTGGGGCGCCGTGCACAACCGGGACAGCCTGATCCACCCCGCGGTGAGCTGGGCCGGGCTCCCTGGGTGTGGCAGGATCCCAGGAGGTGACGGGTGGGGTCCTACTGGGTGCTGCTGTGGGTAGGTCACGTCTGGCCTCTGGGGTAAATGCAATGTTGGGGGAAGAGGCTGGGGGAGGCCCAAGACACCCGGCTGCAGCCCAGCCATGCCACAAACCCTGGGGACCCAGGACATGCAGCTGACTTGGCTGGATTCTGGTTTCCTCCCTCAAGACTGCAGGACAGGTGCACATGAGAGTTATCTAAGAGCCATCACTGGTCACGTAACAGCCTCTTGGATGAGAAATGCACTTTAGCAGAAGGAGGTGACGTGGCTGAGACCACACAGCCCACGAGCACCTGTGGTGGACGGAACCTAGCTGTCCATCCCAAAGCCTGATCTTTGAAGCCCCGCGATCAGAGGTCTCCCCCAGCCCAGGAATTAATCGCACAATGCTCTGATCTCTGACAGTCATGGCCCACGCTTCTCCTTTAAGATCACAGGCAGAGCCTCTGCCTCCATTTAACTGGTTAAATGTGGAAACTTGAGCTGGGAAAGATGATTAAATTCATTCAGTCAGATTTTTTAAGGACACAGTAGACTTGGCATAATGAGCACATGTCCACTTAATTCACAGACTCAGGGAGTTCAGGGAGCGCGTGGTGCACACCTGGCTGGGGAGGCTTTCTCATAGCTGCTCCAGGGACGCCCTTCACCTGGGGAGGTGACTCCTTTTCTCAGTCACCAATGCTCGCGGCTGGGCCAGTCTGCCACAGCCTCTGTCTTCCCTTTGTGTCAGAATCACAGACGTGTTCAGTTGGACAGGACTGTGCTGTCTCGGGCGCTCATTCTATGGATGGGAAATCTGAGGCCAAGAGAGACGGGGCGACTTGCAGGACTGCTCTTTATTCTTCTCCCATTTGTGGTTCAGAAGCCTTCCCTTGACACCCCAGCTATCCTTTGCGGACGACGGGGGTGGTGTGTTGGTGCGGCAGCCATCCCCCCCACCCCGCCGTCAGTGTCCCGGGGCTGCTGTTAACACCTGATCAGAACCTCCTGGCTAAAAGCAACAGAAATGTCTTCTGTCGTACTTCTGAAGGCAGGAAATCTGGGATCAGTACCACGGAGCCACAGTCAGGGTGTGCTGGGGCCACACGCCCGCCCCAGGCTCCAGGGGGTCCTTCCTCGTCTTCCAGGTCCCCCTGGCTGCGGGCTGTCCTTGCCTCGTGCTCGCATCGCTCCAGTCTCTGCCTCGGTGGCGGTGCCTTCCCTGTGTGTGTGTCAGATCCTCCTCTGTGTCTGCTCCGAGGACACCTGACATGGCCTTCAGGGCCTGCACGACCTAGGGTAATCTCTTCGAATCAAGATGCTTACGTTACATCCGTAAGGATCCTTTTTTCAAATAAGGCAGCGTGCGTAAGTCCAGGATTAGGACTCGATGCCTTTGATCAGCTGTTTCTCAGCCTGCCGTGATCTGCCTTTTGACTCCAAGGGATTCACACCCACGTGCAAAAGATACCCACCCCATCCCAAGGTCCCCCAAATTACTGACCCATTACAGCATCAACTCAGAGTTCAAAGTCTCGTCTACATGTCACCAGCTAAAATATCCAAAATCTCCTCCTTTACATGAGATCCTGGGTATGCTCTGTCCTGGGGCAAAATTTCCCTTCATGTGTGGACCTCTGAAACTAGAAAATAGGTTATTTTTTTCCAAAATACAGTGGTTGTTTATTAGAACAGACATACTCTAATTGACACCCTCATTCTAAGGAAGGAGCAGGGAGGCAATAAAGGGGTCACTGGTCCCAAGCAATTTTAAGATCCAGTGGAGAAATTCGTTAGGTTAAATGGGGAAATGTGTGACTTGAGGCTCTGGCCCAGGGTCCTGTTCAGGCCCTCGGCTTCCGTCTCCACCCACAGCTCTGCCCTTGGGGCGGCCCTCCCTTTCCTTGAAGGTCACCAGCCTGTCTCCTGCCTGTAGAATTTTGGGGATCTTACTTGGTTCCCTTTGTCCTGTGTCTGACCTTTCAGTCCAAGTGAGCAGTGCTTCTGAGACAACAGTCCCAGAAGCCTTGTGGGCTTCCTGTGCGTGTCACAGGGATTCCTGCCAGTACACAGAAGGCACTCTGCCGACCTCTGCTCCCGGCCTCTGTGGAGTCGGTTGAGTGAATCCATAGCCCTGTGTTTAACCACACATCCACAACAGAAGGCTGTCCAGCCTCTCCCTCAGCCCTCTCCAGAACATGCTTTCCTAACAGGATTCTCTTCCTCTTTTCACATTATTGCAATCTGGATAGACAGGCTGGGGGTTTTCCACTGACCTGGTTCCTTTCTGCTGACCTGCATACGGCACTGCTCTCCTTTACCATTTTATGATGTAGTCTCAATGCTTTGCTTGGAAACGCCCTCAGTTACATGTCCAAGCTCATCGCTCATGATTCAGCGCTCCACCCGGCTGTGCGGCGCGACCCAGCAGAGCTCTCTGCCCCTGCGCGGCAAGGCTGGCCTCTCCTCGCTCCCGATGCACGGCCCTCACTGAGCCCTTGCCAGCAGCACCTTTCCCTTTCATATTCCCACCTGAGCTCTGTTTGCAACAAGATGGGTACTAAGGCAACAGACGCCTTCCCCACGCCCTTTTGGGCCTCCACCTGCAATGTCTCTAACACATGTGCTTCTGCCAACAGTCTGTTCAAGGCTGTCTGGGCATTTCTGTCATATGCCCCCGGATTCTTCCAGCCTTCGCCCATTTCCCGGTTCCAGAGCCTTTTCTGCAGTTTTCGGTGTTTGTTGCAGTAGCACCTCACTTCCCGACGCCAAAGTCTGTCTTAGTTTCCTGTGGCTGTTGTGACAAATTACCCCACACCCGGGGCTTACAGAACAGAAACCTATTCTCTCTTGGAGGCCAGAACTCCAAAATCAGTGACACTTGGCCAAAACCAGGACGTGGGCAGGGCCACGCCTCCCTGGAGGCCGGCAGGGAGAAGGCTTTCCTGCCTCCTCCGGCTTCCTGGGCTCGTGGCCGCATGGCCCCCACCTCAGCCTTCCTGCTCACACAGCCTGTCCTTTTCTGGTCAACCCTCCCCCTGCCCTTCCATTGGAAGGACATCTGTGATAGCATGTAAGCCCACCTGGGTGATCCAGGGGCAGCGTCCCTGTCAAGGTCATTGACAGAACCATCTGCAGACTCTCCTCCCAAACAAGCTCACATTCACAGATGGCGAGGACCAGGACCTGACACAGCCTGGAGGCCATTGTCCAGCCCACTAGACCCCAGCCCCCGCATCCAAGATGCAGAACTTTCCATCTGGCTGTCCCCAGGGCAGCTTCCCTGCCGAGTACATCGTGGACGAGGATGGCCAAGGGCACCTGACCTGCCTGGACAGCAACCACTCCCACTTCATCCTCGTGGACGACGGGACTCACGGCCGCTACGGGGTCGAGATCCCCCTGAGGTCGAGGCTGGAGAAGTTCATATCGGAGCAGACAAAGGAGAGGGGCGGTGAGCAGAGCGCCAGGGGGAGGGGGTGCTGGCCAGCCGGGGCGTCGGGGCACAGCGGGCGTGACCAGCACGTTCAGCGGGGGCAGTGGGGGTGCGATCCGCTGCCCCGGGATCCTTTCCCACCGTCTCTCGGCTTTATCCAGCGGGGTCACCGTCTCTTGCCCGTTTAACCGGTGGACAGGGGTGAGGGCACGTCCCCACTTTTCTGCTCACTATCAAGTGAGACACCATCTACCTCACTTCACACCACACATGTAGCCCCGGTTCAAAAATAAGAAAGTCCAAATGCAAGCCTTGACCTTTCCTCTGTAGGCAAGATGGGATAGATTCTAGGACGTTGGGAGGCCAAATGTACAGGCGTTTGCATGATTTAAGGAGGGCAAAGAAAGGCCCTGAGATAACAGGAGGGTCTGGCTCAATGCCCAGGTGGGCTGGGCACCGTTAGAGCAGTGGTTGTCGAGCTCCACTGCACATCAGAGGCCCCCAGAAGGTCTGTCGACCCCATCCACCCCTGGTCCCTCACAGGTCTGGATGGGGGAACTTAAGTTTCTAAGTTCTTGGGGGACACAGATGTGGCTGGCCGGGGACCACATTTTGAGAACTCTGCTTTGACTAAGAACTTGGGTGGGCCGTGTTTGGGGCATCTGAGGGAGTGGGGTCGGGGGGCCATGTTGGCACTTGGAGAGAAAGTTTGATGCCGGGGAGGGGTGTTCTCGAAGTCCCCCTCAGACCCCTGCTGTGGGAAGGATGAAGGGCTCACGGGAGGGCCCACTGAGGGTGTAGGCTCCCACACCATGGCCCTGCACACGCAGGGTGTTGTGTCCATCTCCTTGACGTGTCCCTGCGTGCCCAGGTGTGAGGCCTGAGGAAGGGCTGCAGGGGAAAGCAGGCTGGGCACTGGGGCTGCGGGGCAGAAGGCAGCTGGGGACCCTCCACACCGCTGGGCATCAGCGGCCCTCACCCTGCCCCTGCCCTAGAGAGGACTGGGGCAGAGAGGCCATCACAGTGCCCTCACCTACCCCTGCCAGCCTTTGAAACCCCTTAGCACTCACCTGCAGCGCGCAGTGCCCAAGGCTTCCACACGAAATTGGCTGGGCTGTGCCCCAGGGGAGGCCCAAGCCCCACGTTCCCTAAACCGGAGCTCCGTGCTTCGTCCTAGGTGTGGCCATCAAGATCCCCATCGTCTGTGTGGTGCTGGAGGGGGGCCCCGGCACACTGCACGTGAGTCCTGGTGGCGGGTGGGCGCAGGGATCCATCCCTGCCGTAGGGCGCAGCTGGCCCAAAGAGCTGTTGCCAGCGTGCCGGTGGGGTCAATGGCCAGAAAGGGCCAGGAGAGTGGGAGGTGACCATGTGGGGCCAACCTAATGCTGTGCAGGGACGTATGGTGGCATTGCCGTCTCCACATACGGGGAGCGTCATGGCATTTTCTGTAGGGGGCCATGGAACACGTCCACTCATGGTTAGTGACCGCAGGTGGTCAGCACGGAGCTCCGGGGCCCCAGGCTTGGGATCGCCTCTGGGCCCCCACTCTCCCCACACGTGGGGTCCTCTGCAGGCCCCCCTGCTTCCTCACGGCCAGAGCGGGGCACCTGCCCCGGCTGACGTGCCCTCCCCCTGAAGGAGGCTCACCCTGGTCTCTCCCTGGCCCTTCCGGAGGATACTGAGCACCAGGCCAGGCTGCTCCCTGTCTTTCTGGAGGTGCTCTCGTGAGCCCAGGTCAGCGGCAGACCTGTTGCGTGGCGCTGATGGTAGACCTGAAGGCGAAGGCTCATGGGGTACACCCCACAGGCCATCGGGATGGGCTGCTTGTCCCTCTGAGCAGCAGAAAGCGCCCAGCTGTGTTCTCAGTGCATTTCTCAATAGCCCGTTAGCCTGGCAGCGCGCGCACTGGAGGATCCCCCACTTCAGGGGCCTGAGCGGCGCGACTGGCCCTGCCTTGCAGACGATCTACAACGCCGTCACCCATGGCACCCCCTGCGTGGTCGTGGAGGGCTCGGGTCGCGTGGCAGACGTCATTGCCCAGGTGGCCAGCCTGCCCATCTCCGAGATCAGCATCTCCCTGATTCAGCAGAAGCTGAGCGAGCTCTTCCCGGAGATGTTCCATACCTTCACGGAGAGCCGGGTCGTGGAGTGGACCAAAAAGGTGAGGTGGGCAGGCAGCATGCATGTGGTGGCTCGTCAGGGAGCAGGACCAGGGAGAACCGGGGACCCCAGGGGGCCAGGCCAGCAGGCAGAGGGCCCGGGCAGGTGGGAGGCAGGGCGGCATCCTGTCCCGCCAAGGAGGACACGTCTTGAACCTCTGTCCACGGACGTCAAGCCTGGGCTGACAAGCCCCAGAACTGGACAGTGCAGCTGCTTTGGGGAGAGGGAAGGGCAGCCAGCGGACAGGAGGGGCGGGAGGCTGGTGTGAGGCCAGGACAGGGGCAGAGGGGCCGAGAGCCGAGATGGGGCATCAGGGGCATGACCAGGTGACAGCAGCCACTGGCAGGGGCCAGCACAGCCTCCAAGCTGGGCGAGTCCAAGGCTGCCCAGACAGGTTAATGGAGACACCTGGGGAGCTGGCAAGGCAGGGAGGCAGGCAGAGCCTGGCGAGTCAGGGCCCAGGTGGGCCTGGGTACCATAGGGCTGTCTGGAGGTGCTTCACCCACACCCCTCAGCCAGAGGCTCCAGCAGGCGTGCCCCATCTGAGGTGTGCACGTTGAGTTAGCATTCAGGGCACCCCCGGTCTCCAGGGCCTGGGAAGACTTGAGACCTGGGAGGGAGCTAGCTATACCTGAGGGCGCAAACTCGCTGCTCCATGGCTGCGCACGGGGTGGAAAGGAACCAGAGCTACCAAGTCCAGGCACAGCCGGGAGAACGGACGGGGTCCCCGCTGGCGGCGTGGCTTTATTCTGGCGCTCTGCTCTCCCCCCACCCTCTGCTTTGGAGTGATTTCAGACTTACAGAACAGAGACAGTAGAGGGCTTCTTTACACCCTTCGCCCCACCTCCCCTGATGTCAACATCCTACAGAACCGCAGCCCATTTGCCCACGGGCCTCTCTGTTCACTGAGCGCAGGACGTTCGGATTTCACGCTGACCCACGGTGTCTTTCTCCCATCCCAGGAGCCAAACCAAGACACCACATTGCATTTAGCCTTTCTTCTTTTATTGTCTTTTTTTTTTAAACATGACATCATTTAGTCAGCCAACCAGACTTCAGATTTTCTGGAACATGCCCATATGAACGAATGAGATTAGGCTGCCCTTGTTGTGGGTGGGCTGGGGCTCTGGGGCCCTGCCTCCTGCCCGTCTCCTCAACTCCTGCCCTGGGAGCCTCATGGGCGCCCCCACCCCTCTGGTTTGCACCCTTCTCTGTTCCTGACCTGCTTCTCCTGGCTGGGGGAGACCTGGGCTGTCACAGGACATAATCACAGAGTGACCTGGTGGATGTGAGTGTTCTGGGAGACTGTTTTTCGGTAATTTTGCTTTTAAAGGCATTGGCTCTGTGTTGCCGTGATACCTCCAGTGGGAGATGAAATTGTTTACAAATGCGGGAAGACTTTGCGAGGACCCCTTGCAGATGGGATCCTGTGGCATGTTGGGGTGGGGGTCAGCTCTGGAAGGGTACGTAAGGACTTCTGAAGTTCTAGAAAGGAGCTTCTCTCTCAGATACTTTGAGACTTTTTGGCTTAGCTGGGAACCTTGGGCATTGGGAGTGGGCCTCAGAAGCAGCTGTCCAGATTTTGGGGACCCCCCGATGAGCTTTGCACAGGGACCACAGCCCAAGGCCGCCGCCTCAGTCTCCAAGGGGGTTGGTGTGAAGGGGTGTGGCTAGGTCAGCCAGCTCCAGCCCTCGAGGCCCCGGTGAGCTTGAGCGGAGAGCCCGCTGCATCTCCTGCTTCTGTGCTCACAAGCCCCTGCTCTCTCCTCCCCACTCTGAACTGCTGGGCTGGGGCTCACAAGTCCTAAGGTCGCCTGACCCCTGGTTCCTGGCGGTATTCTTTGGGGCAGCGGGGTGCTGTACCTCTCAGAGCCCTGCTTTCCCTAACGGTAAGCTGGGGCTGGCGAAGAGTCATGGTCTAGGTCTCTCATTCAGCTCCGTTAATGCTAAGTCAGGTCGTAAAACTCCTGGAAGTTCAGGTTTACATGACTGACACACTCTTCAGGGCAAATCTGTGGAGCAGCTTAGCTCTGACCCTATCTAATTTGGGGCCACGCGGGCAGTCTGTGTTCCCAGCCACAGATCACGGGGACACACTGTGGGTGGCCACGTGGAGGGAGGATGCTTGCTTGGGGCCTGGGAGCATGAGGCGCTGTGGGGGAAGACAGGGGGCTCACCCGGGATGGGGCAGGTCTTGGGTCCTGTGCGGGGCACATGACCTTGTTCTAGTCGCAGAGTGACTGGTGGATGTGGGTGTTCTGGGAGACTGTTTTTGCTGTGAGGTCAGCTCAGTTCTCTGAGGAGCCTTGGGCTGCAGGCAGGTCCTGGGGCCTCTCCTTGGTGCATAAATTGTTCAGGCAAGTTTTAGACTGGATCTAACCCATCGGTTGTCAACAGGTGGCAGTTTAACCCACCCCATTCCAGAGTCAAGGCCCTGAAAATGGTGTTTCACAAGGTCAGTCCTGAGCCTGGCCCAGGGCTACCATCCAGTGTTGGTCTTGCTCAGTGGGGAGGGAATCCCAGCCGCCTAGTCACAGCCTGTTGTTCCTTCAACAAACCTCAGATCTGCCCTGACGGGTGGGTGGGCGGCGCCTCTCCCCTGGGAGGCTGCCGTTAGTGGGCGTCGGCCACAGGGGCCTCGTGGCAGGGGCTGCGGCCAACACCACACAGGTCTGTGCTGGGAAAATGGCCTGGCCCCTCCCGGGATTGCTTTTCTTGTCTGTAAAATAGGGAGAATTAGGACCTGAGCTCAGGAGGGAACAAGGTCACCCATGCAAAGTGCGCCGCCTTGCAGGAAATGAGGGCTACTGCATCATGCCCATCAAGGGCGGGGTTGATCCAGGGGACATTATTCTGGCTGTGGATTTGGGGGGCTGGGGAGGGACCTGGGGGGTATTCTGGGGTTGACATGAAAGCTGGGCCTGAGGGGTGGGGAGGTTGGGGTGTCAGAGATGGGGTGATCTCGGCACAGACACACCTGGCTTTACTGCATGTTTTTCAAGTTGAAGGTCTGTGGCAGCCCTCTGGCACCATTTTTCCAACAGCATTTGCTCACTTTGTGTCTGTGTCACATTCTGGTGATTCTCACAATAGTTCAAACTCATTGTTACATTTTCATGATGACCTGTGATCAGTTATTTTGACTCGCTAGAAGCTCAGATGATGGTCAGCCTTTTTTTAGCAATAAAGTATTCTTTAATGAAGGTATGTATGCTGTTTTTCTAGATGTATTGCATACTTAATAGACTGCGACATAGTGTGAACACAAGTTTCACAGGCACTGGGGAATCAAGCAGTCCATCTGGCTCACTTTACTGGGATGTCCACATTTATTGAGGTGGTCCAGAGCATCTCTGAGCTGCGGACATCGCGGCTGACACGCTGGTGTGGCTGCCTGGGGGGCGGGGGAGGAGCCGGAGGCTTGGGAGCTGTGGGGAGCCTGCGCTAGGATGCTTCTGTGGAAGGCCTGCCCCGGCCTCAGGTGAAGGGGTGTGGGGAGCTGGCCTAGCAGCGGGGAAATGACGTGGCAGATATGGATAGATGATAGACGCAGATGGGTGACAGATGGGTGACAGGTGGGTGGGCAGAGATACTTGCATAGGTAGATCCATGGGTGGATGGATGGATAGATGACAGGTGGATATGTTGAGGGTAGGCAGGTGGGTGATTGGATGGATGGGTGGGTGGGAGGATGGATGGAGAGCAGGCAGGCAGGTGAGGATTGGTGGGACCCAGGAGGGCGCCCAGGGGAGAGCGGACACTGCCGCATGGCTGGGTGAGACTCCTCACGCGGGGTTGTTTTCCGCCTGGCAGACCACCGACTGGGGTCACATGTTCGGTCCTTTCCCATGTTCCTCCTGCCTCTCCTGGGCGCAGGGAGGTAGGGGCGTGGCCCGGCAGGTGGGCGGGACTCAGGGCTCCGAGTGCCAGTCCTTGACTCTCCAGGCACCCTTCGAAGAGGCAGGAGGCCTGCTCGTTGCCGTGAACTCACATGGGGAGGGTTTCTTGCAGATTCAGGACATTGTCCGGAAGCGGCAGCTGCTCACCATCTTCCGGGAGGGCAAGGATGGCCAGCAGGACGTGGACGTGGCCATCCTGCAGGCCCTGCTGAAAGGTGAGTGTCGGAGGATGTGGACAAGGAGGAAGAGCTGGAACGAGGGCGCCCGGGGCCGAGCGCGAGGAGCCAAAAACACTGCCCCTCGGTCGGTCGCCCTGGTCGGAGGGCAGCGGCGTGGGCTGTGCTGGGTCCACTCACAACCCCGCCCGGCAGGTGGTGCCCCGTTGCCCCCGGCCGGGATGCAGGTGCCCTTCTCCAGCCCACCTTCTCTCTGGGAACCTGGGTGCAGCCCGTACTGGCGCGCACCTGCACAGTCACGGTCATTTCCCATAACTAGGGCAGAAGGAGGGGACCTGGGAGACCCCGCTCCTGACTTGCACACCTCGTCTGTGCGTACAGTCCTCGGCCTGCACCTCAGGGGAACCCAAATGCAGAGGCCTTAACCTTTCCTCTGCGTCCCGCACTGCCCTCTTCCCTTTCCTCCACTTCTTGGAGAAGGCGGTGCTGCCCTCTCCTTCCGCTGGCTCCCACGAGCTTTTGCTAACTGAACCCAGGAGTCCCTGACAGCAGAGCGGAAGCTTTCTTGGTAGAGGGTCATACTGGCTTTATTTCTGTGTATCCAGTCCAGACCCCTCTTACTGACGGAAGGACTTGACACTGCATAAAACTCCACGTAACTAGTGAGATGGCTGAAACTAAGATAAGACAGTCCGTGTCACGGCCTCTGTCCAGGGTGGTCCCGGGAAGAGATGGCCGGATAGAATCTGAGCAGCCCCTCGCATGCTACAGCAGATGAGTGTGTGCACCAGGGTCCAAGGCTGGGGCGTGCTGCTGTGGGTCCCGATTCCCCTGCCAGCAGAGGCTCTGGGGCCAGGAAGTTGGTGGGAAAACCAGGGTGCAAACAGGGCTCCGCAGGCTTCCACTCACAGCTCCCGGGACCGCGGTTTGCCGTTGGGCAGTAAAAGCTCCTGTCTGTTCCTCGCCTTCTCTGCGGCAGCCGTGTCTGGTGGGATCTGTAGGCATGGGGAAAGGTGAGGGGACACGGAGTCTGACCATCAGCCACCTCACTGGGTCAGGGAAGGCCCCTACTCGTGGCCTAGGATGGACCCCTCTGACGCGGGGCACCTCTGCTCTTGGGGCCAGCAGTTACACATGAAGACCAGCGCCACAGAAGCTGTAGGACTGTGGTTACCCTGGGGGCTGGCTCGGAGTGGCCGGGGGCCCAGGGCGCTGGGTGTGGGAGCGCTTCACGTCCTGGTCTTGGTGGCGCTCATGTAGGTGTGAACATCGGTGAAGAGCCCTTGAGCTATCCATCTAAGATTCGTGCACGTTCGGGGTCTTTTATCTGCAATGAGGACTTTTAGAAGGATTCCTTCGCATACGTCATGCTGTGCAGAGTGGCCTGGGTGGCAGCTCTCACATGTGCAGGACAGGCAGAGGAATTTGTTTCTGGAAGCAGACTCAGTGTGACTGCTTGTCAGGGGAGGCGGGGGGGCCTCGGGTGGGAGAAAGGGACTCTTCTTATTACATGGGTATGTGTGAAAATAGACATGTGTCTGGAAATAACAGACATGATTTTTCCATGACAAGCCCTTTTTAAAACTCAACTTTATGGAGGCAGTTTATTTACCATTAACACCCCCGCCCCCATTCTGAGTTTCCTGCTAGATGAATTCTAACAGGTGTGTTCAGTCCTGTGCCCACCACAGTGTGGCTACAGGACACTTCCCACACCTGGAAAGTCCCCTCCTGCACTCCTCGCTGGGCCTCCCTGTACCCATCTTCTGCAGTTATGGATCCGTTCCCTGGGCGGGGCCTTCACCTAAATGGAATCCAGGGCACATGTTCTTCCATGTCTTGCTTCTGTGCTCAGTGCGATGTCTTTGAGATTCTCGGCGGCCACATGTGTCAGACCCTGTCCCTCCATGGCTGAGCCATGTTCCATGGCATGGGAACACCGCGTGGTGTTTTTTCATCCATCTGTTAATGTTCCTTTGGGTTGTTTTCCCATTTGGGGCCATTCTGAATAAAGCTGCTGTAGTCTGCGTTTCTCTTTGGTCCACATGCAGGAGTGCAGTCACTGGCTCTTTATGGTAGGTGTATGTCTAACTTTATAAGAACCTGCTGGCTATTTCCCAGAGCGCTGTGGGGTCTTCGCTGGAGCCAGCCCCGATGGGGCTTGTAGCTGCTCAGCATCCTCGCCAGCACTCACTGCCGTCGGGCCAGCAGCCTGAGCCCTGCTGCTGGGCGGGAGGCCATCCTGCTGTGGTCCGACCTGGCTTCTACCTGAGGGCCGGCAGCACGGAGCATCTTTTCCTGCACTTGTATTTCACCTTTAGTGGCCTGGCCTGTGGATCTTTCATCTTATTCTTGAGGTGTGAGAGTCCCTGATGTATTCTGAGATGAGTCCTTCACCAGATGCACGTGTTGGGATGTTTTCTCTCGGTTTGTGGCCTGCTTTTATATTTCATTTCCTGCTTTTATATTTTCTTCCTTTGAAGAGTGGAAGGCTTACATTTTAATGCAGTTTAATTTATCAGGGTTTTCCTTTGTTTCACATGCTCTGCTTCCCAAGAACTCTGCTATCCAGGGGCCATGCGGTTTCCTGTCCCACTGCAGGAGCTCTGCAGGCTTGGCTTTACGTGTGTGTCCCTGACCAGTCTCACGTTAATTTTCGTGTGTGGTGCAGGGTACGCCCAACGGTCTTCCTTTTTTTCCCTTAAATAACAACTTGTGTTTTAAATTGTTAAACCAGAAAAAGCAGAAACTAGGGCACAATACTTGTATGAGCCCCGGGGTGAGGTGGCAGCTCTGCAGGGAAGGGGGAAAGCGATGGCTTCCGAGTTGTGACGTGTGAGTGCTGGTGTCAAAGTGCTTGCCTCTCAGACGCTCGTGTCCTCTTTAAACTTAGGCACCCATGGGGCTTGACTGGGAATTGGGGGAGGTCAGAGTGGTCGCCCAAACCCAGAGGTCCTCTGGCCTATCGCTGCCAGGAAGGGTGCTTTTATAGAGGTGTGTGTGGGAGGATTTTGCAGCTGATCACCTGTTCAGTAAAATCACTGAGGGCCTGGGGTTGGTGACAAATCCCTCTCTCTCTCGGGATCCATCAGACGGTGGGGGTACTGACGGGAAGTGGCTTTGAGACCCACACACATATGCTTCTACCTGCAGCCTCTCGGAGCCAAGACCACTTTGGCCACGAGACCTGGGACCACCAGCTGAAGTTAGCAGTGGCGTGGAATCGCGTGGATATCGCCCGGAACGAGATTTTCACTGATGAGCGGCAGTGGAAGGTAAGGCTCCTCGGGCTGACCTCTGGAGGGGCTTGTGGGACCTGTGAATCAGGCTGCAAAGCAAGGACAGGCCCTGGAGGGTGGCCCTGGGCTAGATGCCCATCCTTCTCTTGAAGAAGGGCAACCCTCTCAAATTTGGAGAGGGCAGGAGTGGCCACCTCGCCAGGAATGGCGCCCGGCACGCCCACACTGCCCTCCCTCAGCCTTCAGAGCTGCACCCCATGATGGCCGCCGCCCTCATCTCTAACAAGCCTGAGTTCGTGAAGCTCTTCCTGGAGAACGGGGTGCTGCTGAAGGAGTTTGCCACATGGGACACCCTGCTCCACCTGTACGGGAACCTGGACCCCGCCTGCCTGTTTCACAGCAAGCTGCAGAAGGTGCTGTCCGAGGAGCCTGCTGCCTGCCCCGTGCAGATGCACCATGTGGCCCAGGTGCTGCGGGAGCTCCTTGGGGACTTCACGCAGCCACTGTACCACGCGCCCCGCACGGGCGACCGGCCACGGCCCCTGCTGCCAGTGCCTCCTGTCAAGCTCAACGTGCGTGCTGGTAACGTGCCTCCTGCTCAGCTTGGCCTGTGTGCCGGGCCATGGCTATGCCTTAACTCTCTTAAAAAAGTTAGCTCGACTTTTATTAGGCAAGAAATTGGCTGCCCGTCAGAGCTGCTTGGGCTGCCATCACAAAACACCACGGCCGGGGCCGTCAAACACAGAAATTTACCTTCTTGCAGCTCTGGAGGCAGCAGGGCTGGTTCCTGGTGAGGCCTCTCCTCCTGGTGGGCAGATGGCCGCCTTCTGCGTCCTCTCGTGGTCCTCCCTCTGTGTGCATGCAGAGATGGGCAAGCTCTGGTGTCTCTCCCTCTTCTTATAAGGACACCAGTCCTACTGGACCAGGCCCCACCCTAGGGCCTCATGTAACCTGAATCACCTCCTAAAGGACCCCTTTCCAAATATGGTCAAAAGGGAGCTTAAGTGGATTTGGGGGGACATGGTTCAGTCCATTACTCTCCCTTTCTAAAAATGTCAAATGGTGCAAAAGGTGATGCAGGGAGAGTGACCTCCCCATGCCCTGTGCCCCCATCCTGCATCCTGCTCACCTGGTGTAATTACCAGGTGGGCAACACTCTGCCACATCTGGGTGAGGAACCAGCACGTGGCCACAGGAGAGGTTGTTTTCTAGTCTGTGCCCTCACGTGATGGGTCCTGCTCATTTGAATGTTAAGCATGATGTGGTTTCTGCGTGTGTATTTATGGTAGGGGGCCCATCTCCTGATTCAATGAAGTTTTAAAATGAAGCCTTAGTGCTGAGTTTTGTCAGATGCCTTTTGAGAAGTTGAATTCCTCGTCTTTGACCTACGAATTTGGTGAATTATTTTAATAGATTTCCCGACGGCGAAACATTTTTATTATTGTTTTGAGTCTCAATTTCATTGCACTGTGATGTCTTTAATATGGTGCTGGATTCCGTTGCCACTATTTTGTGGGTGTTTTCATCAGAATGTTCAAGGCTTTGTAGTATTATTTTGGGGGCTATCTTTGTCCTGTTCTGGTGTCAGTTTCATGTTAGCCTCATAAAAACCATTGGGAAGTCTTCCCTCTTTCTGTGCTATGAACAGTTTATGTAGCTAGAGTTCATTGCTTTTCTTATAAGCTCAGCAGGCTCCCTGGGAGTACACTGGGGCCTGGGGCCTTTTTGGGTAGGAGCTCTGATAACTTTCTCAGTTTCTTTCCTGACGATTTCTCTGTTTAGGTTTTCTGTCTGTTCTAAGATGAGATTTGGTTTTGTTTTTTTTCTGCTGGAAAATTATCTGCTCCCTTCAGTCCACGGTCCCAGGCAAGCTGTGCCTGATGCCTGAGAAAGACATGTCTGTGGCCTGGTTTTATATATTTACAAATCTGCTCTTCTTGATTCCAGTGTATTAATACACCCAGTAAGAATGCGCTTGAGGTCTAAAGTAGATGTGTGACTGTGCCTGCAATTAAATTAAAAAAATAAAGTATTTTTAAAAAATATAAAGATGAGCCTTCAGGAAATTTCTAAAATCACTTCAAGAAACTGCAGTTTTGAGTGTGATGTGGGAAGTGTTCTCTACCTCTTGGAATTGTTTCTGGATTGCCTGCATATGTGTTCACCAGTCGGCCAGGAAGCTGGGTCCTCGCGTCGCGTGCAGGTTGGGTGTGTCTGGGGCCAAGGCTCCCTCCTGCTCACGTGTGTCCTCGCCAGCTCAGCGGCTCTTCCTTGTTGGCCTTTGCAGAGGATAATGTGCAGGCTCCTTTGGGGAGCTCACAGCCGTTTGTCTATTGTCAGACTCTGTGCTTGAATTTTGTGTCATAGAAAAAGCTTTGATGCTGTCAGGTAAGACTGAGGAAGCTTGAGGTGCCTGGCATGTAACAAAGCTCTACAGGTGTTGGTAAAGAGTTAGCTGGGTACCCTGCCTTCTGGGTATTTCTACATGTCTCCAGAGTGAAGGTCTTAAAAACTCCGGCATGCATGACAGTGATCTGCAGTATTGTTGAAAATGCAGAATGTGTGGCTCACCCTTTAGAGATGGTGGTCCTAGAAGGTGTGGGGATCCCACACCTGCACCCCCAACAGACCCCTAGGGATTCTGATGCTGGAGGAATGGAGGAGGGGTTCTGACTGTCTGTTGCTCACCAGTTACAGGTCTACAAGCACTCCTCAGGCCATGACGCCTTCACCATGGACCCAGTGCGTGATCTTCTCATTTGGGCCATTGTCCAAAACCGCCGGGAGCTGGCAGAAATCATCTGGGCTCAGGTAACTAGACCTGTATCTTGGCACACGTGCAGTGGGGACCAGTGACAGGGCTCCAGCTGGGGAATGTGTCCGGAGAGCCCAACGCCTAAAGCAGATAGAGGAGTGCACGGCTGTGGAGGGAGGGCCATGGGTGTCCTCACCATAGAGAGGGCTCAGGGCGCTTGGTGCTGGAGAACAGAGAGCTTGGCTCTAGGCGGGAAAGTAAGTTTTGAAGAGGCGTGCCACACAGGCCCCTGCAGTTCTGAAGAGGCCAACACTCGCTGGGCATGCATGGCTGGGCAGAGCCATGCCCCACAGCCCCCACGGTCCTGCCGGGCCAGGGCATGTGCTGTGGCCAGCCTGGTCAGTAGAGATGCTGCAGGGTGAGGTCAGAGTGGCCGCACCTCTTCCCATTGACTGCTGGGGATCTCAATGGTCTGTGCTTAGGAGAGCAGGCCCCGGAGGCTGTGGCCCTGAGCCCCCTTGTGGGCTGTCTGGGACCATTGGCCCATCGACCCAGGTAGCCGCTTAGCCACCAGGCCTGCGTGCAGCCTCGTGGTCTGTGATGCAGGGACTTGCCAGGCAGTCCCTTAAGGAGCAGCGCTGAGGGCCCCGTCTCCCCCACTGGCCTTCCTTCAGTTCAAGCTGACTCTCCTCTTAAAGGGAAAGCGAGGTCGACTTTCTCAGGGGCTCTGCTTCCCAGCGTCGGTCCTTCCCAACTGCTCCTGGGAGCTGACTCCAGCCCCACATCTGACCAGATGCCCACAGGGCACTGGGGCTCACACCTGCAGGGCCATGCCAGTGCCCCGAGTCCAGCCTGTGTTCTGTTTGGGCAAGCAGGCCACTCCCACTGGCCAGGGTAGGAGACCGGCCATCAGAAAGAGCGTATGTGTCCATTTGGGGTGACCCAGATGGTTTATATAGAGGGGACCACAAGTAATCAGCAGTGGCCCGTGCTGCCCTGGGGTCTCTGCCTCCATCACCCCGGGCAGTGGGTCTGGGGCTCCCCAGGCCCGGCCATCCGGGTCCTCACTGTGGCCCCCTGGTGCCCAGAGCCAGGACTGCATCACGGCCGCCCTGGCCTGCAGCAAGATCCTGAAGGAGCTGTCCAAGGAGGAGCAGGACACAGACAGCTTGGAGGAGATGCTGGTGCTCACAGCGGAGTTTGAAAACAGAGCCATCGGTGAGTTCTGCTGGGCAGTGGCCTGGCACCATGGCTCAGTCTTCCTGTGTCACCCTGGGGACCTCGTCCCGGGTCCCAGCCGTCTGCCTCTCCAGACGGTGCCATTTGCCGGGGCTGCTCTCAGATGCTGTCCCAGGGGTCACGCTCGGGACCCTGCTGCTGTGACATGACCTTCCTCTTTGGCCCAGGGGTCTTTACCGAGTGTTACCGGAAGGACGAGGAGAGAGCCCAGAAGCTGCTTGTCCGCGTGTCAGAGGCCTGGGGGAGGACCACCTGCCTGCAGCTGGCCCTGGAGGCCAAGGACATGAAGTTCGTGTCTCACGGGGGCATCCAGGTGACCTTCTGAGGGCTCCTGCGGCCCTGCCTGGTGACTCAGCCTCCTTCCCACACAGGCCGCGCACGAGGGCGCGCTCTGGGGGATCCAGGGGAGGCACCTGGCCCATTGGTCACTGGCCGCAGACCCTGCACACCCTTTTTCCTGCCCCTTTGTGGATCAGGAAACTGACATGAAGTGAGAGCAGTGCAGGTCACCACTGCAGCCACTCCCCTCACACAGAATGTCCCCATCTGGGGCCTCGGGAGGGGTAGAGGGAAGGGGCCGAGCGTCCTCCTTGAGTTCTGAGGCCAGGGTGCTCCCAGCATGGCTCCACACCCATAGCAGGCCTGGCCCTCGGGGTCCCGGCACTTCCTTGGAGCATGGCTTCATGCTGTCACTACATCCACTGAGCATGGTCCTGTGTTGGGCTGTGCTGGGGCCTGGGGACACGGTGGGGAGTCCTGTGCCCCAGACAGAGCTCAAAGGGACTGGCGGGTGAGCACCAGGGTCCCGAGCTTGTGGTAGGAAGATAGTCCCTGGAGCCAGAGGCCAGCTCTGAGCCCTGTCCCTTGCCCCGGACCTCTGGGAGAGCCCTGCCCACCTGGAGCCCCTCAGCCACAGGCTGCCCCCCTTGGGGTCAGGGGCTCAGAGGGTGCTGTGCTTGAGAGTACGGGGTCACTTTGCATGGGGCGGACCTGTCACCCACACTCAGGGGTGAAAGCAGGTGGCTGGGCTCAGGCTGGGGTGGGGTGCCCACCATCCTGAAACTGGCCCTCTGTCCACAGGCCTTCCTGACCAGGGTATGGTGGGGCCAGCTCAGCGTGGACAATGGGCTCTGGCAGGTGGTCCTGTGCATGCTGGTCTTCCCGCTGCTCTACACCGGCCTCATCTCCTTCAGGTGCCAGCCTTGCTGCGGGGCTGAGGGCAGGGCCAGGGCCTCAGGCCTTCCTGCCCAGCACCCACCTGTCCCCCAGCACTCACATGTCCCCAGCACCCACCCTGCCCAGCACCGACCTGTCCCCTGGCATCCACCCTGTCTGTAGCACCCACTGGGACCTGAGTATCTTGTTACTCAGGATGGAATGGGAGCTCCCCTGGTGGCCCCTGCACTAGCTGCATACGTGGGGTCAGTGAGCACAGGCGTGGGCTCCGGGCCTCCCTGCTGCGCCCCTGTTGGTGTGTGGCTGAGGCCCGGCGGGCTGTGCGCCCGTGTGCACCCGGCAGGGAGAGCAGGCTGCGGGCTGGCGGGGGCCTGGGCCGCCTCCGCGCCTTCTTCAGCGCGCCCGTGGTCGTCTTCCACCTGAACGTCCTGTCCTACGCGGCCTTCCTCGGCCTCTTTGCCTACGTGCTCATGGTGGACTTCCAGCCTACGCCCTCCGGCTGCGAGCGCCTCCTTTACTTCTGGCTCTTCTCCCTGGTGTGCGAGGAGTTGCGGCAGGTGGGCCCTGCAGCGGTCCCCTCGCTCTCTGTCCAACCTCGCGGGGGCCCTGCACAGGGCCCCGCCAGCCCGGCCCCTGGGCTCTCTCTGTGACCGCACCACTGCCAGCGCCCTGGGTCTTCTTGCAGTTCTTCTACAACCCTGACGGGTACGGGCTGATGAAGATGGCGCTCCGGTACTTCAGTGACTTCTGGAATAAACTGGACATTGGTGCCATCTTGCTCTTCATAGTGGGACTGGCCTGCAGGTGAGGGGCGCCTGCAGCAGCCCACCAGGTGGGCTACGATGGTTCTGACTACGTTTGTCATGTGTCCCGTGGCCGCCCACCTCCCTGGAACTGGGGGAGCTGAGGAGGGACACGCCCGAGCCCCTCCTGGCCGCATCTCCCTCTGCCTCCTCCTGCTGTGACCCCGGCCACACCACCTCCCATTTAGGCAGCATGTCTACCGTGCTCTGCACAAAGAAGGAAGGACCAGCCCGGCTCCCTGGTCCCCGAGACTGGGCTGCCAGGCCCCTCGGGAGAACACCTTCCCAGCAGCTCTGCCTGCCGGGCTCACACCCGGCCTCCAGGCTTGGGGCCCAGGGGCTCCCAGAGCGCTTTGCTTCCCGGGGCCCCGTGTGGGCTGGGGCAGGCGGGCTGGCACCTGGGGTCCAGCTCCAGGAGGCTCGAGGTGAGGGCTCCCCGACTCTGCCCGGCCCCCAGGCTCACGCCAGCGCTGCGGTACCCTGGGCGCGTCGTCCTGTCTCTGGACTTCATCCTGTTCAGCCTCCGGCTGCTGCACATCTTCACCGTCAGCAAGACGCTGGGGCCCAAGATAATCATCGTGAAGCGGATGGTAAGGGAGCGAGGCGGCCCCAGGCCAGGGGTGGGCGGGGGGCACCAAGCCTTCGGCACCCCCCAGCTCGGCGTCCTTGCTGTGCCCTCATGCTCCCAATCCCCGGCAGGCCTCGCTTGGGTCTTTGCCTGAGTGTTGCCTCTTCCAGGCAGCACTCCCTGATGGGCCATGGCTCATTCCTGATCCCCGTGACAGCTCTCGTCACTCCCCTCTATGGGTCACGGTCCCATTCAACCCCTCCTACACATCGTGGGGGTGCCGGCACCCCGTTAGGGTACAGGGCACCCCCAGGGCTCCCGGGCTCCTGGCTCTATGTGTCCAGGCGTAGGGGTGAGCAGCCTTCCCCCCACCACTGGAGCACCCAGGCTGGGCACGGGGCTGGGGCCGCCTGTGTGCAGGGTGGCGCTCCAGGGGCACGGGCCGCGGCCTCATGCCCCCCTGTCTCTGCAGATGAAGGACGTCTTCTTTTTCCTCTTCCTGTTGGCGGTGTGGGTCGTGTCTTTTGGGGTGGCCAAGCAGGCCATCCTCATCCACAACGAGGGCCGGCTGGACTGGATCTTCCGGGGCGTCATCTACCACTCGTACCTCACCATCTTCGGGCAGATCCCGGCCTACATTGACGGTAGGATGCGCGCCCTGACAGCTGTAGCAGGGTCCCGCGAGCTCCCAGCGGGTGGGTGGGGAGGGCAGCAGGTCCCGAGTTCTCCCGGGCAGGAAGAGACCCGTGCCTGTGTCCTTCGCTGACACCTCCGGGCTGGGTGTGGCCCCTCCCACGTCCCTGCATCCTCTCCTTTCTCTTCCCCCACCCACACTCCATCAGAAGTAACTCCCTCCTTCTCTGGATGAGAGAACACTTTATGTATCCTGAATTTTGTCTTTTTACCAGCTTCACTGAGAGAGAATTCACCTGCCACAAAGCCCCTGGCACACACCGTGTGCATCAGTGGTTTTAACGTGCCTCCAGAATCTGATTCTAGGACATTTGCATCAGCCCCAAAGATACCTGCTCCCACGGGCAGTCACTCGCCAGCCCTGCCCTCAGCCATAGGCAACCTCCAATCGGCTTTCTGTCCTTCTAGAAGTTGCTTTTCTGGACCTTTTCTATAAATTAGATAATGTAATACATAGTCTTATGTGTCTTGCTTCTTTTTCTTAGCAAAATATTTTCAAGAGCCAACCACACTGTAGCCTATATCAGTGTTTAATTCTTTCTGTGGCTGAGCGATGCTCCATGTACGAATGGACCACATCTTTTCATAAACAGGTGGACATTTCAGTTGTTTCTGCTTTTTGGCTACTACGAATAATGTTGCTCTGAACGGTCATTTGTAAGTTTTGGTGTGGACGTATGCTTCATTTCTCTCAGATGGATCTGTATCTGGGCGGGGAGTTGCTGGGTCACATGGCAACTCTGTTTGACTTTTTGGAAAAACTGCCAGACTGTTTTCCACAGTGGCTGCATCGTCTCACATCCCCACCAGCAACATCCGAGGACCCACCTTCTCCACATTGTCGTCGGCACTTGTTACTGTCGTTTTTGATCCTAGCCGTCCCAGGAGGTGTGATATGCACCTCGCTGTGGTTTTGATTTGCACGTCCCTGATGGCTGGTGACGCAGTGTTGTTTCATGTGCTTGCTGGCCATTTGTTTATCTTCTTTGGAGAAATGTCTATTCCTATCCTTTGCCCATTTTCAAGTGGGTTATACGTCTTTTTCTGAGTTGTAAGAGTTCTCTGCCTGTGGAGACTGGTCCCTTATCGCGTGTCTGATTTGCCGACATTCTGTCACTCTGTGGGCTGTCTTCACTGTGTCTTCCTGGTTGTCCTGGGAAGCACCAACGCTTTTAATGGTGATAAAGTTCAACTTATCAGTCTCTGTTACCATTTGTGCTTTTGGTGTCATTTCTGAGGACCTATTGCCTGACTCAAGGTCATGAAGATTCATGACTATGTTGTCACTCTAAATTTTTTTTGAGCTTTGTCTCTTTGGGCCCTTGATCTATTTAAATGAGTTTTGTATACAGTGTGAAGCCCTTCTGCTGCATGCAAATGCCTCATTGTTCCAGGACCATTTGTAGAAAAGACTGTTCTCTCTCCGTTGAATTGTCTTGGCATCCTTGTCAAAGATCAATTGGCTGTTAATGGAAGGGTTATCTCTAGGGTCACAAATTTAATCCATTGATCTGTGCGTCCTACCCTTGTGCCAATACCACCCTGTCTCGGTCACTGTAGCTTTGAAGTAAGTTTTAGAATCAGAAAGTGGGAGTCCTTTGATGTTGTTCTTCTTTCTCAAGATAGTTTTGGCCTCTGGGTCCCTTGGGTCCACATGAATTTTTGGATCAGCTTATCCATTTCTCCAAAAAAGACACCTAGAATTTTGACTGTGAGCATGGCATGTGTCTCATTTAGATCTTCAATTTCAGTGATATTTTGTAGTTTTTCAGTGCATAGTTGAGCTTGTTTTGCTAAATTGATTCCTAAGTGTTTTCTTCATTTTCATGCTCTTGTAAATAAGATTGTTTTATTAATTTCATTTCTGGATTGTTTATTGCTAGTATATAGAAATACACTATATTTTGTATATTAATCTCATATCTTGAAACCTTGCTAAAGGTCTTTGTTAGTTCTAATAGTATTTTATCTTTTAGTTCTTTGTTATTTTTAATGTTTTTTTCTAATAGTTGTAATAGTTTCTGGGATTTACTATATATAAGATCATGTCAGGTGTAAATAGAGGTAATTTCACTTTTTCCTCTCCAGCGTGGATGCCTTTTATTTCTTTTTCTTGAATAATTATCCTGGCTAGAACCTCTGGTGCAATGTGGAGTAGAAGGGCCAAGAATAAACATCTTTATCTTGTTCCTGATCTGAGGGGGAAAGCTTTCAGTCTTTCTCTATTTAGTGCAATGTCAGCTGTGGGGTTTTTTGTAAATGTCCTTCATCAGTTGAAGAAGTTCCCTTCTGTTCCTGCTTTCTTGGGTGTTAGATTCTGTCCAGTGCTTTTCCTGCATCTACCGAGGTGTTCAGATGGTTTTTGTTCCTCCTGCTGTTAACACGGTACATTGTATTAACTGATACTCAGATGTCGAGCCAGCTCTGCATTCCTGGGACACATCCCAGTCGGGCACAGTGTATGATTCTCTGTCTGTGTTGCTGGATTCAGTGCGCTGCCATTCGGTGAAGGGCGTTCGCCTCTGTGTCACAGAGGGTCTCGGTTGGCAGTGTTCTTGTGATGTCTTTGTCTGGTTTGGTATCAGGGTGACACTGGCCTCCTAGAAGTATTCCCTCCTCTTTTATATTACGGAAAAGCTTGTGAAGTATTGGTTTTATTTCCTCTTTAAACATTTGGTAGAATTTACCAGTGAAGATACCTGGCCCTGAAATTTCCTTAGGGTGAAGTCTTAAAATCACTAACTCAATCCCTGTACTAGTTACAGGTCTGTTTATATGTCCTATTTTTTCTCAGTCATTTTTGTCAGCATGTGTCTTTTTAGGAATTTGTCTGTTTTATGATTTTAGCAATTTGAGCCTTTTTTTCCTTGGTCAGTCTGGCTAAAGGGTTGTAATACTGTTGATTTTTTCCAAGAACCGGGTTTTGGCTTTGTTCCTTTTATTCATTATTTTTGTGTTCTGCTTCATCTGTTTGCCTTCTGATGTTTCCTGTTCCTCCCTTCTGCCTGCTTCAGATTTAGTTTGCTTTTCTTTTTTTTTAGCTTACTGAAGTGGAAGGTTATGGTAGTGATGTGAGCTCTTTCTTCTTTTTAATTCAGGTATTCATTGCTATCTTAGTGAATTTCTATCTTAGAAAATTAGTAACACTTCAAAAAAATATGTTAGATTGCAAACTAGTGCACATTCACTGTTTGAAAAACGTTAAAATTCAAGGTAAGTCTAAACAAAAATGTCCATAGTCCTACCTCCCAGTTAACCGCTATTGACAATCTAGCCGGTGTCCTCAGAGGTCTTCAGTGGGTAAGCTGTGCGGGGGTGGACACTGCCCGCCCATTGCCGCTCTGGCCTGGGCTGTCCTGGCTGCACTACCTGCCACCCTCGTGCTTCGCCTCTGAGGCACCTCTTCTTGCTCATGCCTCCTTTGCCTTTGCATTTTGAATGCTGTCCCACGGTGTGGGGCTCTCAGGCCTGGGGCCTGTGCCCGGTGGGGGTGCCCGAGTCCTGGCTGCGGGTCTGCCTCCTGGGATTCCCGTGGCGCCACCCTTCCTGCCCACGGAGGGTGCTTTGCTGGGCTGGAGCTGACAGCTGAGGTCACCCAGGTGCACGGCATCCAGGTCTGTGGGGCTGTCCTTGCCCCAGGGGCCCCTGACTCTGCACCCCACCGTGGCAGGCGTGAACTTCAACCTGGACCAGTGCAGCCCCAATGGCACAGACCCCTACAAGCCCAAGTGCCCCGAGAGCAACACCAGTCAGCTCGAGCCTGCGTTCCCTGAGTGGCTGACGGTCACCTTGCTGTGCCTCTACCTGCTCTTCACCAACATCCTGCTGCTCAACCTCCTCATCGCCATGTTCAAGTGAGTGCCGTGCGGTGGGCTGGCCTGGCCGACGGCCCTGCCTGGTGGGAGCCTGGACCGGGGTGCGGGTGCCCTGAGGCGCCTTGCTGCCTGCGGGGCCAGAGTGCTTGGTCTCTCTCCCCTTCACTGCTGTCAGCCCAGCGGCCCGGCTGCGTGGAGGCACCAGGCTGGGGGCACACGCGTCTCTGTCCTCTGTCTCCTGGTCAGTGGGGTGCCGCTGTGGGCTCCAGCCGCATGCAGGGGACCCCTCTCTGCAAATACACTTAGCTTTGCTCAGCCTCTGTCCCTTGGCGATTTCACAGATATCCGTGCATATGAGATGAGATGCTGAGGGTGAAAGCCTTCTGTGCAGGCCTCCCACTTTGCAGACAAGGGAGCAGGCTGGGTGCAGAGTGACTGGTCAAGATCACCTCTTGATGTGGGGGAGCAGTGCCAGTGCTTACTGAATGCTGCTCTTACGATGCAGGAGGGCAGGAGTAGGGGTCGCACGGCCCACTACTGGTCACCCCGGGGGAGGCCCACAGCCCCCCTGTGGCTCACAGGCCCCCTTGCCCCTCAGATCCGTTCCAGTGTCTGCAGAAGGGTCTGGGGACCGCGACCTGGTGAAAACCCTCTCCTGTGTGGGGAGGTGCTGCTTCTCTGCCCCTTTCCTCAGAGGCTGTTCGGGTTTCTGATCTAACATGCGTCCTGAGCGCTGAGAAAGCCTGGCCGTGTGGGGAACCATGATACGGAGGCCAAAGGGGCCACTGGGTAGGGGCTCTGTCTCCTCCGCAAGGGAGCAGTGCGGCTGCATTTCTGCACCTCGGTCTCCTCCTTGGGGGGCTGCCCCCTGCTGGCAGTCGGCTCTGCCGGGGTCCATCCACAAGCCGAAGCATGTGTGGAGAATAAACACACAGCAAGTTGCAGAGCGCGTCCCTTCACTTTGGTTCACCAATAAACTTCTCTTAGAATTCAGCGCCAGGACATCGTCCACCTCCCCAGAAAACACCCACTAACGAGATTCATAAAACCTATCCCCTGGGTGCTTCCTCCCTCCCCTCAGCCCACAGGAAGCCCAGAGGCCTGAGGCCGGCTGGCCAGCTGTCTTTCTGCTTTGGGAGTTGCCCTCCCCGGCAGCACATCGGCTTTCCTGGGGCCATCGGCCGGGCGCTGCGGGCAGGGAGCTGGCCTCCCCGCTCACCCTGATCGTGCATCTCGTGGGCTGTGCCTTGTGTGACCAGCGCCCCTCGCCTCCCCGCAGCTACACTTTCCAGCAAGTCCAGGAGCACACGGACCAGATCTGGAAGTTCCAGCGCCACGACCTGATAGAGGAATACCACGGCAGGCCCCCAGCGCCACCGCCCCTCATCGTCCTCAGCCACTTGCATCTCTTCATCAAGAGGGTCATTCTGAAGATGCCTGCCAGGCAACACCAGCAGCTCAGTACGCTGCCCCCACCTGCCCAGAGCTCTCGGACGGCAGCCTGGGGGTGGGGGTGGGGGATGGGCAGCCCTGCAGCCCCCTCGGGGCAGAGCCCCGCTCCCGGCGGGGGCCCTCCCATGGGCCAGGCCTCCCGTGGCTGCCACGCACAGTGTTGGGGTCCCTCGGTCTGCTCCCCCGCAGAGAGCAAGCTGGAGAAGAACGAGGAAGCAGCCCTTCTGTCCTGGGAGGTCTACCTGAAGGAGAACTACCTGCAGAGCCGGCAGAGGCAGAGGGAGGAGCAGAGGATCCAAGCCCTCAGCAGCAAGTAGGGCTGGGCAGCCCTGGGGGGGGGGGGGGGGGGGGGGGCGGGGGGGGAACCCCTGGGATCCAAGACACAGCAGGACACGGCCCACCTGGGGGAGGCCCGCCACTGGCCGCTGGGGCCGGGGAGCCTCTGCCGTGGCCCTGGTGTCCTGCAGCTGGCCATCAGCTCCACTCTGGTCTCTGGGGAGGCTGGACCCGCGGGTGGGGCAGAGAGGAAAGGCTGCCTGTGCTGCGGGGCTGACCCCCGGCTTCCTTGAGAGGTGGGAGGGGGATGGAGCGGGCACATGGGCTGCAGGAGGCCAACTCCAGGCCTGGAGGCCGAGTGCAGTGAGCCTGCTGTGGGGCCGAGGCAGTGGCTGGGGGCTCGGACACACTCAGCCCTGCGTTCCGCTCTCAGATACCACCTGTGTCTTCCCCATGCATGAAGGCGGTGCTGGGGAAAGGCCTCCCAGCTCACTGCTGTCCACGCCACCCTCGGCCAGGTGGGCTCTGCGCTGACTGCCTCGGGGCGCAGATGTGGCGTGGTCGGGTCCTGCTGTCAGGGCGTGTCTCACTGGGGCTGAAGGAGGCAGGGGACACAGTGCCACGTGGCTGTCCTGCAGGCCATGGGCAGGACGTCCTGGGGCCTTGTGGGAGCAGCCATCAGGCTGAGCACCCCTCTCCTTGGAGCGTAGTTGCCTTCCACCCTCTCAGCTCACTGTGGAATGGGGGTGGTGACAGTATCGTCACGGGGAGTTGTCTCCAGAACGCAGGCGCGTGTAAGCCCCGCACGCCCTGTACTGGACACAGAGCAGCGCTGCATCGCCTTGGTTGAAAGTTGTGGCTTTTATTCTCTGTTGCACATTAGTGAGGACAGTGGTGCCCCTGGCCTGCTCACTTCTCCATGGGTCGGTGAGGAATCCGAGGCCCAGGGAGGCAGCACAGCACACCACGGCCCCAGAGCCTTGTGGCTGAGCGGAGCCCCCTCGGCCCGTAGAGCTGGGCTGGGGTTTGTGTGTGATGGGGTGGGGGTCTCTGATGAGCTCTGTCTGCAAACGGATGTGGTTCCTGCTGTCACAGTGGCAGAGCCACGGGGCCCGAATGGGCTTTGCCACCTCCTCTCGGGTAGCCGTGCAGCATGTTGGTGGGTCTGGCCAGGGCAGGGGGCAAGGGGCGTAGCCTTGTGGATTAAGCAATACATAGTGAGGGAAGAGTAAACTCCAACCGCCCATGAAATAATTCCTCCCTTTTCCAAGATAGGTGCACAGAGTGGGTGCCAGGCCCAGCTCCACACCCATCGGCCATCGAAACGGCTGCTCGCCTTGTCGGGCGATGTTCTGAGCAGCTGGTACCCGGGGAGGAAGGCAGCATGGAAAACCTGGGCATAAACAGATGAGGGTTTGGCCGATGTTTGGCTGAAGAATTACTTACCTATAAACACAGCAGGCCACAGCTGGGTCAAATTCCCATGTTGCCGCAAAATAAGACAAAACCAAATGTTCCAAACGAGGGCACTGCTCCCTCACCCCCACCCCTGCACAGGGGACCGAGAGCCCAGAGGCGGCTCCACGTTCATGGCTCAGGCTCTGGAGCTGGTGGCTGGCGGCCTGTTGGCAGGTCACAGTGAGGCTCTCACGCGTGTGTGCCTCTCGCTCACCTGTGTCTCTGGCCCAGGATGCTCTGACAGGCCGTCCAGCTGTGTGAGCCTGGGCATCTTGCTTAGAGACCGTCCCCTCTGGGCACCAGGCAGCGTCCATTCTATGCAGAAACGTGCAGTGTAGAGCCTTCAGCTCGAGAAGAAGAGGTCTGACATGGAGCCCGATGGAGCCGGGCTGTGGGATCTGACAGTGTCGCCCCCTGCAACCTTGCAGTGTTTCCTCCATTCCAGGCCCCGAGCCTGGCCTGGCTGGGCTCAGCTGTGTGCTCTTGCAGGGTTGATGCCATGGTGGACCTGCTGGAAATGGAGCATCTGAAGCGCTCAGGCACCTTGGAGCAGAGACTGGCCTCCCTGGAGGAGCAGGTGGGTTCAGGGCCGGGGCTTCCGTGTCTGGGCCGTGGATCCCCACGGTGTGGTGTGGTGGCTCTGAGAAGGAGCATGCCGGGAAAAAGGCCAAGAGGAGGCAGAACTTTGTGGCAAGCATTGCCGACGGAAGAAGCGCCTTCTTTGTCCTCCAGAAAATTCTGCCAGACACTCTGTCACACTGCGAGGTGTCCGCCTCGTGTGCTGGGCCAAGGGAGCAACTCCACCCCCCTTGGCCTCCGCGTGGCTGTGGTTACAAGCCTCTGTGCCTGGACCTGGGCAGGGCTGTGCGAGTTATGGAGGCCTCAGCTCCCCAGGGCACATGGAGGGGTGGAGGGGTGAGCACCACGGGGCTACCAGGCATATGTTTGAACATCTACTAGGTGACCAAGGAACAGCAGAAAGCAGCGCTGGAACGTGGGGTCGAGGTCTTGAAGTTCTGCCCTGAGGGAGCTTGTTCTTCCCAAGAGGCAGCCCAGAGGATGGGGGTCAGCAGGCAGTAGGGGACCGCCTTTGCCCCATCAGTGTCCGTGGTGGTCCCCCACCAGCTGTGCTCTGTGCCCTCGGCCCGAGATGGGTGGCTCTGAGCAGCTCTAGTCTGAGAGCCATCATCTCATGGGCAGCTGGGCTCAGGTGCCTGGGAATTAGCTCATCCATCCGTCCTCCATCCACCCGCCCACCCACCCACCCATCCGTCCTCCATCCATTCATCCATTTATTCATTCCATGTTCCTGTTCACCTCGTGTGTGCCACCCTGGGGATTGCCAGGGTGAATAAGCATTGTCTCACTCTCAGAAGCTCCCACTCCATGGGGCAGAGACATAAATGTCCACCGTCACAGTGTGACTCAATAAGCACAGTGAGCAAGGCACATGCAGGGCTTGGAGGTCAGCGAGGCCTCAGGCCTCCGGGATGAGGAGGGGTGGACCAGGCAGAGACCAGGCCTCTTCCCATCTGTGCCGACTTGGTCTCCACATCCCCCAGCCCTATGGGCCGGCCCTGGGTTCCCCTCGTTACCCCAGCACGCTAGTCCCAGGACCTGGACTCCCTGAGGGAGTCCCCCCAGCGGCAGCATGTGAACCCCCCATGCTGTCACCAGAGTGCTGTGCGGGGTGGGGGGCAGGCTGCTTGGCCTCGGCACTGGGGGGGCGTCCACTGTCAGCCGGTCCCCACCTGGGAGCTGCTGCTCGCCATCTGCCCGGGCATGCTCTCCCCTGTGGGTCCTGGCCTTGCTGACCCGGAAACGGGTGCAGCTGCAGCCGTGCTGACCCTGGTGAATCAGATGGCCCGCCGTCCCCTGTTCCGGGGCGCGCTGGGCAAGTGTGGGAGGCTTGGTGGGTGGTTGTGCCGCCTGCCGCCTGCAGCTCAGAGCTGTGGTCCTGGAGCTTCTTGTCGGTTCCGCGGCTTGGCTGTGCCGTCCCTGCAGTCGTCGTGTCTCATCGGGGCGCTGCCGGGGCTCACGGATGACTGAGAGGTGCTGCAGGGTCACGGCAGCAGGATGAGGAGCACGGGGGCTGCGGGGCGGGGGCCGCCGAGGGGCAGGCATCAGGCAGATCTTGCTCGGGACAATCATGCCTTCCAGGCGGCCCGGACCACCAGCGCATTACACTGGATCATGAAGGCCCTGAGGGACGGCAGCTTTGGCTCGGAGGAGGGCATCCCCACCCTGGGTGAGTGGGGGCCGGGCCCGCCGCCGGGCCCTAGCAGCCTGGGTTCTTTTGAGTCTGGGGATCTGAAGAAGGAGAGGCCGTAGTCGGGAGCTCTGGATGGTCCTGCAGGAAGGACGGGCTGCGCCTTGGGGGACCACGCTCCTCTCACTCCCCCAAGCAGCTGCCGGCACGGCCAAGCTCCCAACTTGAACAGGTTGGGGATTTGCAGAGGAGGCCTGGCTCAGGCCCCTGTCCTCCTGGGCATGATGGGACAAAGTGGGGCCAGCTCCAGGAGATGCCAGAGACCCGGGCACACCAGCTGGGTGGCAGAAGCAAAATTTTGTTCCCAAGTTTGCAGCCGACCACAAAATGGGCATGAGTAGCCTCCTGGGGTGCAGCTGGCCCCAAAGGAGCAGATGGACGCTCTTCGACTGACAGGCTTCTGGGAGAGCCTTGCATCCAGCTAATGGCGAGCTCTGCCAGGAGGCCTGTGCCAGCTGGGGGACGCCCCCATCTTCCCAGGGCTGCAGGGTGGGGGGGTCCAGGGAGGGCGTCAGGGCTGGTGTCGGCTTGGGCTTAGGTTGGTGAGGCAGCCCCACTGTGGGGAAGGACCACAGAGGATGCCCTGCTCTGCCCATGACTCCGTGTGGCTGTCCTCAGCACCCCAGAAAGCCTCAGAGGGGCAGGACTCTGCGGTGGACAGCAGGCAGCAGACAGAGGACCCGGGTGACCCCCACCACGTGAATGCCCGGCACCTCTTGTACCCCAGTGCCCCGGTCACGCGTTTCCCGGTGCCCAACGAGAAGGTGCCCTGGGAGGTCAGTGCTCGTCCAAGCCAGGATTCCCAGCCAGCCGGAGGTGCGCCTCTCCAGGGGAGGTCCTGTGCCTGAGAGCCTTCCCACACAGCCCAGCCCCGGGGCGGGTCAGCACGCGGCAGCCTCACGGGGCCATGCTGGAAGGGGCAGGGGCTGGGGCCAGCAGGTGCACACAGCTGGAGGCGGGAGCTGGGCTTCGAGCCCAGGCGCCTGGTGGGCCTCTGACCCGCACAGAGAGCTGGCTGCCCCGCTCCCTGTATTGCCCCACTGCCCCCTTTCCTGAGTGCCAGGCGAGTGCCAGGAGACAGGGGGAGTGCACCCGGGTACCCGCCCCTCCAGCGCAGGCCCCCTGGCCTCGGAGCATCCGGGGTGTGGCTTCCATTGCCTTCTCCTGGCGCTGTCAGGTGCAGCCCTTCACCTCTGCGGCCCAGCTGAGCCCTGCCCTGTCCTGGGGAGACCCCCAACCACCTTCCTGCCTCCAGCCCTTGGGTTGGGTCCCGGCTGTGGCATGCGCCTGAGGGTCCCCAGCTCAGAGCCACCAGGGGCACCCTGGGGAGGAGGAGCTGCCCGTCTCCTGGTGCCTGGGGTCCCGTCTAAGAGGAGACCCACCATTCTGTGCAGACGGAGTTCCTCATCTATGACCCTCCCTTCTACTCGGCCGAGAGGAAGGACGGGGGCCCAGCAGACCCCATGGGGGGGTGAGTGGTGCCAGCTGGCCCTCAGCGGCCTCGCCTCAGGCTGGGCGGGAGGGCTGTGTGGTGGCCGTGGAGGCCCCTCTCCGGTGGGCCAGCCTGTGCCCGGATGGGCGCCGCCCTCCTGGATAGCTGGGGACACGCTGGGAGGGGCGAGGCTGGGGTGCCTGTGGCCCGGGGGGTCTCGGTGCTCTGGCCGCCTCTGGTCTGGGGCCTACCAGCTGCAGCCTGCCTCCTTCTCCGTGGGACGGAGTTCTCTGCTCGCCTGCAGAGCCCTGGAACCTCTGTCTGGGATCAGCTTCAATGCCGTGGACGGGCCCGTTGACCGCCGGAGCTTCCACGGGGCCTACGTGGTGCAGGATGGGCTCCCTCTGTGAGTGCGGCCCCACTGTCGTCCTGCCGCGGCCCCCTCAGCGGTAGCCCTCGGGCTTGGTTCTGGCCTCAGTTTCCTCTCCTGGCAAATGAGGCATTTGTCAGATAAAAGCAAACAAAATCGGGAAGAAAAGAAGCAGGAGCGAACAGCCATTCCCCAGCCCTGCAGGCCGGGCTCTGCAGCTGCCTGGCCATGCTTGGCCGCACCTTTTATGTCTCCTGACTCTGGGACTGCTGGTCCTCCACTGAAATGGGGACCACCCGGCCCGCTGACCTCCCAGATGTGGGACAATGAGCGGGAGTCGCAGGCAGGGCTCTGCCAGCGGGGAAGGTGAAGGCCCCGTGGGGCTGGTGGCCTGTCCCTGTGCCCCTGCTCTCTGGGGACGGCACAGTGCCCAGCGCGCTGAGAGGGTGTTGGGTTCACATTCAGGGTCAGTGACGTGTCCTAGGGATCGGGGGTCCCTTCCCTGCTCTGGTCAAGGCCAGTAAACTGGGCTCTGGGGACCCTGGGCCGGGCCGGGCAGAGTGGGCGCATTCCTCCTGCAGGTGCCCCCGCCACGCTGAGCAGACCCCTGTGTGCTGCAGGAACCCCATGGGCCGCACAGGACTTCGGGGACGTGGGGACCTCTGCTGCTTCGGCCCCAACCACACGCTGCAGCCTGTGGTCACCCGGTGAGCACCAGTGAGGACCCTGTCACCCGTGTGCCCAGTGAGGGCCTCATCTGGGCCCTGCCTGTGATCTGAGCTGAGGAGGTAGCTTGCACTTAGTGTGGCGCCACCTCGAGGCAGGGCCTAGATACACGTGGGTGCACCCGAAACAAAGGGCAGGAATGTCCGTGCCTCCCGGAAAGCTCAGGCCTGCCCCCCACCGCCCTGGAGGCTGCCCTTGCTTCCCTGTGGGCCCCCCTCCCTCAGGGTGCCCCCGAGGTGGGACGAGGCCATGGCCAGGCCCACTACCGCCCACAAAATGACAGTACATAGACCCGCAGAGTGGCAGACACAGGACACTGAGGCCCAGGCATGTGCTGCGTTAAGGCTTTCTGTAGAATGGTGTTTACCAGAAGGCGGTCCCGGGGCGGGCAGCACACCGCTGGGACAGTCTCGGTTCTGCCCTCCAGCAGGTCTTAGGAAGGGAGAGGGTCAGCCCGGGAAGGCAGAGGAGGGCCTCCTGTGACCTGCATCGGGGCAGTGGGAGGTGCAGGTGTGAGCCGGGTCCCTTTGCAGCTGGCGGCGGAACCAGGATGGAGCCATCTGCAGGAAAAGAATAAAGAGAATGCTGGAAGTGTTGGTGGTGAAGCACGCCCTGTCGGGACACTGGGCCTTGCCAGGGGTGAGCGCCAGTTGGTCACGTGTCCATCCGTTCCACCACGCATCCCGCTGAGGTCACAGCTCTGGGTGGCCCTGGGCCCCGTCCCCGGTTCTGAGCGGCGAAGGCCGGCGCTCAGCACACGGGAGGGACCCCCTCCATCCTCATTTTGCTGTTGTGAAAGCAGGTTTGGAGGCACCTGGTAGTGTCAGTGCCAGCTGAGCACCTGCTGTGTCCTGGGCACTGGCATTACAGCCGGGGCCACCGCGGAGGCCAGACCAGGTCTCCTACCCGAGCTCGCAGCATCTGGGCAGACGCGGCCCCTCACACAGGCCTCTTGGGCACACCTGCCCTTCGCCATGTGGTGCTGAGCTGAGCCCTAATGACCAGGCAAGGTTGTCCAGGGGACGGGCAGGGGGTGCATGGCCCCTCAGAGGCGGCAGCTGCAGGCCTGCAGGCTGGGGCGCCCCCCAGGATCCTTGCAGGAATGGGCAGATTCGGGATGCAGAGGGCCCTGGGATTTTCCTGTCCACATGGGCTGAACCCACCAGATTAACTCCCAGCCCAGGCTGTCCCCAGCCTCCACGGCCCCTTCCTTCCCTGGGCTCAGAATAGGCTGGTCCTGCAGGACTGTCACCTGTCAGGCCCCAGGATGGTTTTTAGCATGTGGGATGCAGCTCCGGTGGGCCTGTTCCTCTGAGCCTGTGCCTGGGGAGGCCATGATTTATCCAGTTCAGCAAGAAGCCACCAGCTTTCTCAGACACCCGCCCCATGGCGCAGCAGCTGCTCTGGGTGGGGCAGAGGTGCCCGGAGGGGCTTCAGCCCCAGAGGGTTCCAGGACTCTGGGTGGCTCTGGCTCTGCAGCATGACCCCCGTGGTCCCCAGCTGAGGGAGTGCTTCTCTGAGCCGGGGTTGGCATCCCCCTCAGGTTCTCCACACAGTAGACCTAGCCTCCCTCTAGGGCACTCGGCCTCTCCAGCAGGACACTGGCACAACCCTGACTGGCTCCTGCTGACGGCGTCTTCCCAGCAGCACTCCTATAGCTCCGAGCTGGGTCCTGCGGGCACCTGATGGGCGTGCCTGGGTCCCCACGCTGCAGCTGGCGAGGGACAGTGTGTCTTGAGAGCTGAGGCAGGAGGGACTTTAACAACACACAGGGTCCCCCAGATGGGGGCGGTGGGGGGAATGCAGGCAGATGAGTGTCCATGGGGCAGGTGGCCGGGAGTGGCCGCGAGTGGCTGGGAGCCAGCATGCAGGAGTAGAGAGGAAAGACGGTGTCTGAGGATGTGGAAAAACACTAACACATGGCCTCCAACGGGAAGCCAGGATGGCGGGGCCGGGTCACTGCTACATGACGGGAAGTGCCTTTGGTGACGTGGGCAGTGGCTCTGGGCAGTGTCGTCAGGCCCTGAGACAGCCAGGCTGCCAGGCACTCGTCTGCCTTCGGCCCCAGGGGCCTGGCTGGCTGCCCATGCTGGGCAGGTGGCCAGTGGAGGTGGCTCCTGGAGTGGCTGTGCAGATCTGCCTCTACCTCCCCTCTGCTCAGGGCTCCCAGGAGCCAGGGGAGACACTGCCCCGGACACTGAAGCAGGTCCTGGGGAGAGAATGCTGGCCTTGCTTCCGGAACTTGCTGGCGCAGGGCACGGAGGTAAGGTGGCCCCTACCTGTGTGTCCTGAGCCCCTGGCTTGTCCCCATGACCCCTCCCCAGTCCTGAGGGGTGCAGGGTGAGCTGGAGGGCACCCTGGGGATCCTGCTCGGGGCCCACGTCCCACAGCTCCTGGAGGAAGGAGCTGGGCCCTGGCGGTGCGGCTGTGCTGGGCCTCAGTCACCTGCCTTCCCTTGTCCCAGTTCTCTGCTCCCTGCATCAAGGTGGCCGGCCAGGACCTCTGCTGCCTTGGGGAGGCCTGGTGCGGGCCCCTCCTCACACATCACCATCCCCCTGACCCAGCTGCGGCCCGGGGGACACAGAGTCCTGCCTCCCAAGGGAGGGGGTTGTTGGGACACAGGGCCTCAGGCTCTGCACACCGAGACAGGGACATATGATGGCTTGTTTTCTTACTCACGGAGGTGTGTGTGTTCTAACACACCCAGAGTGCAGATGGGTGAATGGTGAACAGTGAGGCCACTGTCACGCCCACCACCCCAGTGCACCGGGCAGTCCGCTCCTGGCACCAGGTCGGCGACTCCAGCTTTCTCCCCACACGTGAACACGCCCACACGCGAGCGTCTCTCTGTGACTTGCTCTTTTACCCCATTTGCGATGGGCGATTATTTAGGTCTGTATTCACAGATGTACCTCAGTCTTCCCAGGGCCACACACCGCTTCGTGCTGTGGCCTCGTTAGTGGCCCTCCAAGTCCGTAGCAGCTCTCACAGGGTCTGCCTGTCACATGTGGGATGAAATGGACAGTCGTCAATACTCACCATTTGGCCCACGAACACAGCAGCTGCATGTGGCTTGTCCCACGCGGGGCCTTGGGGAGCCCTGCCACCTCTCTTTCCTTTACTTTGTAAAAGGATTAATTATTTCATTTATTGAGGAGAGATCCACATAACATGAATTATTTCCAAGTTGAACAAGTTCAAGTGGCCTTTAGGACGTTACCAGCCTTGTGCGGCCATCAGCTCTCCCTCGCTGGAGAGCATTCTGTCGCCCCAGAAGGAAGCCCCCCCCATCAGCGGTCACTCCCTCCCCGCAGCCCGGGCTCCTTGGGCTGCTCCAGGCCTTCACTGGCTCTGACGTTTACTGGGTGGAGTGCCCAGTCTGAGGCCCCTGGTGGCTGGCCTCGCTCACTTAGCGTGATGTTTTTGAGGCCCGCCACCCCTTCACAATCCTTCCAAGGCCAGTGGAAGTGGGTTGGGATGCCAGACCAGAGATCAGGAGGGTGTCCAGTGAGGCTGGGAGCCCCGAGATGTGTCCCTGAGGCTGAAGGGCCTGTCGGGAGGCAGGCTTAAAGGGCAGGGAGCCAGGCCGGGAGACAGTGGGTGCCCAGTGGGTGTGTGAGGCCCCTCCCTCTGGAAGGAAGCCAGGGCAGGGTTTGGGGGTCCCTCGGGTGGGCCTGCTCACCCTTGCACTGCCCCCAGGTATACAAAGGATACATGGACGACCCAAGGAACACAGACAACTCCTGGATCGAGACAGTGGCCATCAGCATCCACTTCCCCAACCAGAGCGACGTGGAGCTGAAGAAGCTGAACTCTGTATGGGGCTTGTATGCAGGTCCCGAGGGGCGAGGGGTGGGCAAGCATGCTCTGGGGGAGCCTCCAGCCTCCGGGAAGGGGTGTGGCCAGGTTCCTGGGCCAGGGCAAAGCTGGTCAGGACCAGGGATGTGGGCTGCAGGGGTCAGAGTTGTGCTCGGAGGGTACCAAGGGGGCACCCGGGTGAGGCCAGGGGGCAGCAGCAGGTGGCCAACTGAGTCAGGGCTGGACGGGCCCTGGGACAGTCCCCTCGGGGAGGCTGGTTCCTACGCCTTCGTGGAGATGCTCTCCCCGTACTTAGACTGGTCCCACACACCCCGAATCCAGAACTGGGAAGCCCCAGGAGCAGAGGCCGGGGCATTGTTTGCTGGCCAGGATACTGCAGAGGGAGGCTGGCCCCAGTCCCTCTCCTTCAGGGCTCTCGGGGCTGTGCCTGAAAGCCATTCTTACTCCGTCACAAAGAAGGATAAGTGAGCCGGCTGCAGGCCAGGCCTGTAATAAGCTGGAGGTGGGGCAGGTGGCACCGCGCTGCCTGCAGCGGGTGAGGTTTGGGGGTGTCTGGGTGGAGGTGGCGCCAACTAGGGAGGGAGTCAGGACCCACTTTGTGCTCACAGCACCTGCACGCCTGTGACCCAGAGACGTCCGTCCAATGGCAGGTGACGGACAAGCACATCCCGCTGCACGCCGGCCACAAGACCATCCTCCAGAAGGTGGCCGCCCTGTATGGGGCTTACTACTGACCTGAGGCTCAGGCCAGGCCCCTCCGCCAGGAGCAGGCAGGGCTGGTCCTTCCCCAGGGACTTGAGCGCACCGGCTACAGGCCGACGCCAGCCACAAGACCGTCCTCCAGAAGGTGGCCACCCTGTATGGGGCTTACTACTGACCTGTGGCTCAGGCCAGGCCCCTCCGCCAGGAGCAGGCAGGGCTGGTCCTTCCCCAGGGACTTGAGCAGCACCGGCTACAGGCCGACGCCGGCCACCTGGGGCACAAGCAGCCTGGACTCGGACAGATGAGGGGCCGCTGCCAGGGCCCTGGCGATGTGGTCTGGGGCTCCACGCCCTCTCTGCCAGCCCAAGTCGCCTGCCAAAGGAGCTTGTGAATTGGAGTGCGTCAGGGCCCCCTGCGGGGACAGCCAAGCCAGGGGACATCCTGGCTCCAGCCACACGGCAGGTCCCCAGGGCTGAGGTGAACCCCAGGACCCCAGCAGACATCACTGCCCGCCACCCCCCAGAGCCAGCTGGTAGCCGCTGAGGGGCTGGGTGGGGCCGATGCCCGCCTGGTGGGTGGTCTCTAGTAGCATGTCCACCCCAGAGGTGCTTGGGCCCAGGGCCTGTGTTTCTGGGGGGCTCCTCCTCTGGCCTGTGCCCCCGAGATGGCCCCTACCGTGACCTAACTCGGGCCCTCGCCTGGCCTAGGCAGGGCACCATGGGGACCCGGGTCCGCTGCCAGGGCTGCCAGGGTCTGTGCCCGGGGCTGCCGAGGGCCTGGGCGGGGCTGTCCTCACCAGCACCGCCTCCTTCCCTGGGATCCCAGGGGTATGGACGGCAGGGCCAGCCAGGGACTCAGACCAGCCGCATAAACCATGAGGAGCTGTCAGGACTGGGAATGTAACATCCAACATTAAACCCACATGCCAGCCTCTTCTGTGCTTCCCAGAAATAGAGTTGCAGACATGTACAGTGGTCAGGGGGTGGCTGTCTCTTCTTCATCCCCCCAGACCCAGGCTTAAGCACGGCCTGCGAGCCCCCTGGGCTGGGCCCGGCTCCACACACCCTCCCCTGCTCCCCACCGCAGGCACTTCGAGCCTTGGAGTTTTATCCAGAATCATACACCCCCAAACTAACATTCAAGAGGCTGCACCAAATAAAGATGTTTTAGAACATAGAAAATGTGTTACTTGTGCATCTTTTCTGAAAGAATTTCTCAAAGATGAATTACACAGAGAAAACCGTCCGCAGGGGCTGCCGTCACAGAACCTGCAGATGGGGGCGTGTGAGCAGCAGACGTTTATTCTCCGTCCTGGGGCTGCGCGTCCAAGACAAGGTGCCTTCTGGGAGGGCTCTCTCCCTGGCTCCCAGGCTGCCACCTCTCTCCAGGTCCTCAGGGCGCACACAGAGAGGGAGAGGGCTCTCGGGGTCCTTTCTTGTAAGGACACTAATCCCGTCACATCGGGGTCCCACTCTTAGTCCTCGTTTAACCTCAGTTACTTCCTTAGAGGTCCTACGTCCAAGCAGAGCCACCCTGGGAGTTAGGGCTTCAACATGTGACTGTTTGGGAGGGACACAAACACCCAGTTCATCACACACACACACACACACACACACACACACACACACACACACACACACACTGAGCTCTGTGAAGAGCAAATAACGATGATGTATGGCTAAGTCTTATTACCAGTGAGGCATAACGTAAAAAGAAAATTTAATAATAGCTTAGAACTAAAACCGCAGCCAGTCTCCCAGGAGCTGGCAGAGCTGCGGGCTGTCTGGGTGCAGGAAGACTTCCTGCTCTGGGGCAGGTGCTGGGAGGAGAGTGTGGCTCACGCTCCCGGGCACTGAGGCGCAGGCGCCACAGCCAAGGGGAGGCAGAGGAGTGAGATGGAACGACAAATCAAAGAAAGGAAAAAATACCCACAGGGGATGGTTAATATGAAATAAAATGATGGGAAATAGTCAAAACAAGTCAGTAATTATGACACATGTTAAGTTGTGAGTCTCATGTTGGGATACAAAAATAACAAATTTCTCTTGTTTTCAATATATTTTCTGTACCGTCTAAAACAGAGAAGACATATACTAGCTGACAGCACGGGGAGTCACATGGCAAATGCTCTCCAAAGAAACGTGCAGAAGCATTTAGGGCAGGCCACAGACCTCAAGGCCCAAATGTGTCCTTTTAAGGAACAAAGAGGGACATTCATTCGGATGAAAGTATAAATCTGTGAAGAAGATACAGTTTTCCTGAACTCTTATCCCTAACACCATACCTTTTTAAATATATAAAGCAACACTGGTAGAAATTCAATGAGAAACTGGCAAATTCATTGGCAAATATTTGAGATCTTCTGTTAGAATCAAGAAATCGAAATGCAAAAGGAAAATAGGGCAGAATTTGAGTAATGCAGTCAACCAGATGGGATCCTTGTGTGTGTGTGCATCTGTGGGGGCGGGCATGTCCACACACCTACACATGTGTGTATGTGTGTACTTATATATTTATATACTAATGTATTATATGTTATACATATAAATCACATATGACTTACACAAATTTATTTAGTATATGTTATGTACAAATATGTGTGTAATATTTGATACATATTTATATTTGTATAAGTCATGTGTAACAAACGCACACTTAGCACATGCATAAGTGTATGTTGCTCATATGTACGAGCATGCTATGTGCGTGTGTGATTCGGTGCCCACCTCACAACAAGCAACAGGCCCAGAGGAGACACGTGGCTCTCTGACACGGGACAGCCCCATAGCTGAGCGTGCATCTCGCCGGGGAGCCCTCCCAGGCCCCAAGGGCGCCTCCCAGTGCCGGCCCCTCGCCCGCCACAGCCCAGGCCCGGCAGTCGCGCTGCCACATGCATGAGCTGGAAGAGAACAGAGACCGCATGCAGTGGTAACAGGCGCCTGCTCTTAGGATGGTGAGGGACCGTCCACTGACAGGCCCGGAGGGACAGGAGGGGGCCTGTCCTCTCTCCTCTGGAGGGCTCTGCCCTCACTCTGGAGCCTCCTGTTTCCCAGGCAGGAGCACCCATGGGCGTGGCAGGGTCTCTATGGGAGAGCAGACGCTGGCCTGCCTCCTGGGGCAGCACTGGGTCCCTAGGCCAACCCAGCTGCTCAGGATTCGGGACGACTGAGGATCCTGAGTGGGGCTTTGTCTAGGGAAGCCAAGGGGGCTGCCACGCCCTGTGAGGACATGCCCTCTTGTGCCCTCCAAGTGCACTTTCTTAGGGAGCACAGTGGGAGGACCTACATCACACCCGGGGGCCATGGCCGCCAAGTCTCAGGAGGGACATGTGTAACCTTCAATGCATATATTTGACAATCAAAGACTGAAAGTGAACTATTTAAGGCTGTGACTCAAAAGCTCAAAAAATGGATACAACATAAATTCAGGGGCTAAGGCAGGGACAAGTCAGAGCTTAGTAAAGGACAGAAAAATCAAGAACTGGCGTGATGAATATATTCAAAAATCGGTTCTTGAAAAAGATAAACAAAATTAACAAAACTCGGACCACTTGGATCAAGAGGACGGTGCGATGTGTTGGGGAGGGGTGCGCCAGTGCTGGGAATGCCACAGAGACTGATCTGGAATCTAGGCAAGACAAACTAGATAGGGGGAAGGCGACACCTGCTTCCCGGGAAATGGACGGGCCCGCTGCTTGGTGAGGAAGCCAGCCTGCAGAAGGGGGAGGCGGTTTGGTTCTGAAGGGGCCTAAGGAAGGATGGCAGGGGGCTGGGCCCAAGCAGAGGGCTGCCGCCCAGGCCCTGCACGCTTAGGAAGCCCGGGCAGGACCCAACACAGGCCTTGGTTTTCCTGTCTTGTCTTTCAAGATCAGACAGAGAGACCCAGGAATTTAGGGAGATTCAGAAATATAGCGAGGTCCAGGAATTGGAGAGGATTCAGGAATTCAGTGGGACACAGGAATTTGGGGAGATCCAGGAATTCTGGGAGCACAGGGGAAGGCTCAGTCTGGCCGAAGCTGCTGAAGATAATTTTGCCAAGGCCGTCCATCCATCCACCTGTGCCCCTGGCCCTGTCCTGTGGACTCCTGTCAGCTGCCCTTGGCCTCTCTTTTTGTGCTGTTCCAGCCCCTGCCTGTGAGCTGGCTGCCCTCAACAGAGGCCAGCAGGCATGGGGTTCCATCCCAGGATCCCTGTGGGTAGGTGAGAGCAGAGCTGGGACCAGTATGGAGGCCGGGGCAGTAGAGGCTAAGCCGGGCACCAGGGGCAGGGTGGGAGCACAAGTCGGCCAGCAGACACTTAGACACCTGGACTGCTGGACGTGGCCCCAAGGACGGGCCCCTCCCAGGCTGCTCTGCTGTCTCTGTGTGCGGAGGGCCAACGTTCTGGCCCCAGTGAGATGTTTTCATCTGCCTGGTTTCATCCTGGCCCTGTGGATGTTGCCTGCTCGGCTCTCCATGCTGATCTCCAGAGAGATGCATTCATACCTCACCCAGCAAAACCACCTTTCTGACAGGGAAGCAGTTAACCCACTGGAGCCGCTGCACTTTTATCCCTGGGCCATGGGGCTTGGACTCTGGGTGGGTAAGTGGGAGAGATACTCAGCCCTGAGCCCAGTTACAGTCATAAGTGCACACCAGGGACTGACCGTGTGGCCAGGATGATGTCAGAAGGCTTCTGGGGATTTTGAGGAAACAGGCGTGGGGGCTGCAGGGGGCCGTGGGCCAGGGTCTCCCAGAGCCCGGTGGCCTGGGCCCGGCTGGTGCCCGTGGAGATTCTGGTGTCATCCCTGAGCCAGGCAGGCCACAGAACTGGGGGGGCCCAGGAGACACGCTCACCACACAACTTTTCATCCATCTGTGGGCGGACTGGAGCACGCCATCACCGTGAAGGGCAGATGTGCGTGGTGCACTACCATTGGCTTTTATTGAGGCAGAACGTGCACTCAGACACATGCACAAGTCTTAGGTGTGAGCAGTGTGACGGACGTGTCACTCACGGTAACACCCAGACCAAGGCACAGAATCCCCGGCCGCCAGGACCCGGCCCCTTGCGGCCCCGCACTACACACCAGTGTTGCCTAGCTTGGGATTTTCTGTAAACAGAACTGCCCAGCACCCCCTCTGCGTCTGTCTGTCTTCACTGTGCGTGATGCCTGTGGACTCACTTGCACCCTCTGCAGTTTGGAGTGGCGGCTGCATTGATTTGTTTCATTTAGGTGTTAAAAAAGTTCCATGATTTTGGCTCCCCCGTGGCACCTCTCCAACCCGCCATGCAGTAACACACCAGCAGCTGCGAGACGTTTCTTAATCTCTTTAAAAGATAGCTGACTTCTAGAAATGATAGAAATGATAATGTGCTGTGGATTGCTACACATGTGGACTTTATAGCCCGGCCCAGGGTGGGGGCAGCCCCCTGGGGCAAGGTTCTCGCACTGCACGTGAAGTGGACGGTGTGACTGAAGGGCCAAGAGCAGTGACAGCCAGCCGGGCGCCACCTCCTAAGGCAGCCACCGAAATCACACAGCAGGGAGTTGGCCAAGGAGAGAAAATGGAATCATAAAAAACACTCAGGCCAAAAGGAGGCAGGAAAAGAGGAAAAGGAGACAGCACAGAGGGGCAGATGGGCATGAAAGAGAGAGAGAGAGAAGCCCAACCGTACCAGCCAGCTTTAACCCTAAAGCACCAGAGCAGGACGCCACCTGCATGAGACACCATAGCCTAAACTGTGGGCCACACCCAGTCACACACAGCCGCTGTGTCCTCGTCCCCCATGCAGCCCCATGTTTATTTCCATGTAGTCTTTCCCCGTCTGTAACTGACTCAGTCAGTCAGTCTTTCCTCATCACTGATGATGTCCTCATTTTTGAAGTGTATCCATCAGTCACGTTGTGAAATGTCTTCCGCTTTCGGTATGTCACTCAAAGGAGATTAGGTGTGTTTGGCAAAAATACCACAGAAGTGACATGTTTCCCAGTCCATCAAAACAAGCACCACATGCTGTCATCTGTCTTATCACTGATGATAGTTACTTGGTCACATGGGGGTGGATTCTCCACGGTAAAGTTATGATTTATCCCTTTGTAGTTAATGACTGTATTGAGGAAGATACTTGGATGCTGTAGAAATCCTGAAGGAAACTAAGTATAAAGACAGGAGGCTAAGGACTTCCGGGAAGATGGCGGTGTGAGCAGGGCGGCAGAAATCTCCTCCCAACACTATATTTATCTACGAAAACACAGCAAATACATCTATTCCTAAAAGAGAGACGAGAAAACACAGGAAAGCGCACAGCGTGCAGCTACACCCGAGAGGACTCGGCACCCCAAGAGGCGGGTAAGATACGGAGCCGCGACCCGGCGGACCCGAGCCCTCCCCCACCCCAGCGCACCGGCAGGAGGAGAGGATTCAGAGCCGGGAGGGAGAGGAAGTGCACCCCGCGAAGTAGCCAGCCCCAGGGATCTGCGCGGGGAGCGCTGACCCACATTGCGCAGTGCAGCGGAGATTGGAGAGACAGAGGGGCAGGATCTGAGCGGGGAACGCGCCAGGGTGCTTGCAGCCGGCTCCCGGGAAGGAAAAAAAAAGTGCGCGCTTTCCTCAGCGGTCTTAAAGAGACAGGAGCCCAGCGGAGGAGCCGGATCGCCCCAGCACACTCAGCCCAGCAGGCTGGGAGTCCTGGGAGTTTCAGACGCCTTAGCTGGCGACTGAGGAAGCGTAGCCATACTTAACACTTCTCACTGAGATCAACAGCCTCCTATTCGTTCCCACCCCTGCCAGAGCGATAAAGGGCCCTGCGGAGTGGCACAGTCACAGCTGTGGAATAGTGGGGCAATAGCGCCACCTAGAGCATTCCCACAGAATCTACGTCCGGTGGGCATTTTTTTTTTTTTGTTTTTTATGTTTTGTTTTTGTTTTTTCTTTTCTTTCTTTTTTTCTTTTTTTTCTTTCTTTCTTTCTTCTTTTTCTTCTTTTTTCTCTTTTTTTTTCTTCTCTTTTTAAAGTCTTAAAGAGCCCAGCTGACATATGTGGCAACTATCAGTGACCAATTATATAGCCATGAAAAGACAGAGGAATATGGTTCAGACCAAAATCAACCAGACAACCCCAGAGAGGGAGTCTGAAGGGATGGAAATGCACAGTCTTCCTGAAAAAGAATTCAGAATAAAAGTCATAACCATGCTGATGGACGTAGAGAGAAATGTGCAAGAGCTGAGGAACGAAGTGAGGGAACTGAGGAAAGACAATGCAGAAATCAGACAAGCAATTGACGGGCTTAACAGCAGAATGGATGAGATGCAAGAGACTGTTAATGGAATAGAAAACAGAGAACAGGAGTACAGAGCAGCTGAGGCAGAGAGAGATAAAAGGATTTCTAGGAATGAAAGAATACTAAGAGAACTGTGTGACCAATTCAAACGGAACAATATTCGCATTATAGGAGTACCTGAGGAAGAAGAGAGAGAAAAAGGGATAGAAAGTGTCTTTGAAGAAATAATTGCTGAAAACTTTCCCTTGCTGGGGAAGGAAGTAGTCTCGCAGTCCACCGAAGCTCATAGATCTCCCAAAACAAGGGACCCAAGGAAGACAACACCAAGACATATAATAATTAAGATGGCAAAGATCAAAGATAAAGACAGGGTATTAAAGGCAGCTAGAGAGAGAAAAAAGATCACCTACAAAGGAAAACCCATCAGACTATCATCAGACTTCTCAACAGAAACCTTACAGGCCAGAAGAGAATGGCATGATATATTTAACGTTATGAAACAGAAGGGCCTCGAACCAAGAATATTGTATCCAGCACGATTATCATTTAAATATGATGGAGGGATTAAACAATTTCCAGACAAACGAAAGTTGAGAGAATTTGCCTCTCATAAACCACCACTACAGGATATCTTAAATGGACTGCTCTAGATGGAAGCACACCTAAGGCTAAAAAGATGTCACCAGAGAAAATAAAATCATAGCAAAGAAAGCAGACCATCCAAATACTAACTAAAGGCAAAGAATAAAACACCTACTAAAGAAAGAATGGAGGAGGAGGAATAAGAAGGGAGAAAAATAAAGAAACATCACACTGTGTTTACAATAACTTAACAAGAAAGTTAAGTTAGATTGTTATATAGTAAAGAAGCAACCCTTGAACCCTTGGTAACCACGAATCTAAAGCCAGCAATGGCAATAAGTACATATCCATCAATAATCACCCTAAATGTAAATGGACTGAATGCACCAATCAAAAGACACAGAGTAACAGAATGGATAAAAAAGCAAGACCCATCTATATGCTGCCTACAAGAAACTCACCTCAAATCCAATATATACACAGACTAAAAGTGAAGGGATGGAAAAAGATATTTCATGCAAACAACAAAGAGAAAAAAGCAGGTGTTGCAGTACTTGTATCAGACAAAACAGACTTCAAAACGAAGAAAGTAGCAAAAGATAAAGAAGGACATTCATAATGATAAAGGGGTCAGTCCAACAAGAAGATATAACCATTATAAATATATATGCACCCAACACAGGAGCGCCAGCATATGTGAGACAAATACTAACAGAATTAAAGGAGGAAATAGACAGCAATGCATTCATCTTAGGAGACTTCAACACACCACTCACTCCAAAGGACAGATCAACCAGACAGAAAATAAGTAAAGACACAGAGGCACTGAAAACACACTAGAACAGATGGACCTAACAGACATCTACAGAACTCTACACCCAAAAGCAACAGGATACACATTCTTCTCAAGTGCACATGGAACATTTTCCAGAATAGACCACATACTAGGCCACAAAAAGAACCTCAGTAATTTCAAAAATATTGAAATCCTACCAACCAACTTCTCAGATCACCAAGGTATAAAACTAGAAATAAATTTTAGAAAGAAATCAAAAAGGCTCACAAATACATGGAGACTTAACAACATTCTCCTAATTAATCAATGGGTTAACGACCAAATCAAAACAGAAATCAAAGAATATATGGAGACTAATGACAACAACAACACAAAGCCACAACTTCTGTGGGACGCAGCAAAGGCAGTTCTAAGAGGAAAGTATATTGCAATCCAGGCCTATTTAAAGAAGGAAGAACATTCCCAAATGAATAGTCTAAAGACACAATTACTGAGATTGGAAAAAGAAGAACAAATGAGGCCCAGAGTCACCAGAAGGAGGGACATACTAAAGATCAGAGAGAAATAAATAAAATTGAGAAGAATAAAACAATAGAAAAAATCAATGAAACCAAGAGCTGGTCCTTTGAAAAAATAAACAAAAATAGATAAACCCCTAGCCAGACTCATTAAGAGAAAAAGAGAATCTACACACATAAACAGAATCAGAAATGAGAAAGGAAAAATAACGATGGACCCCACAGAAATACAAAGAAATATAAGAGAATATTATGAGAATCTATATGCTAACAAGCTGGAAAACATAGAAGAAATGGACAACTTCTTAGAAAAATACAACCTTCCAAGACTGACCAAGCAAGAAACAGAAAAACTAAACAGACCAATCACCAGTGACGAAATCGAATTGGTAATCAAAAACTACCCAAGAACAAAACCCCTGGGCCTGATGGATTCACCTCTGAATTCTACCAGACATATAGAGAAGAAATAACACCCATTCTCCTTAAAGTTTTCCCAAAAATAGAAGAGGAGGGAATACTTCCCAACTCATTCTATGAAGCCAGCATCACTCTAATACCAAAACCGGGCAAAGACCTCACCAAAAAAGAAAATTACAGACCAATATCCCCGATGAACGTAGATGCAAAATACTCAACAAAATATTAGCAAACCGAATTCAAAAATACATCAAGAGGATCATACACAATGATCAAGTGGGATTCATCTCAGGGATGCAAGGATGGTACAACATTCGAAAATCCATCAACATCATCCACCACGTCAACAAAAAGAAGAACAAAAACCACATGATCATCTCCATAGATGCTGAAAAAGCATTTGACAAAATTCAGCATCCATTCCTGATTAAAACTCTCAACAAAATGGGTATAGACGGCAAGTACCTCAACATCATAAAGGCCATGTATGACAAACCCACAGCTAACATCATACTTAACGGCGAGATGCTGAAAGCTTTTCATCTAAGATCGAACAAGACAGGGATGCCCACTCTCTCCACTGTTATTCAACATAGTACTGGAGGTCGTAGCCACGGAAATCAGACAAAACAAAGACATACAAGGCATCCAGATTGGTAAAGAAGAAGTCAAATTGTCACTATTTGCAGATGACATGATATTGTACGTAAAAAACCCTAAAGACTCCATTCCAAAACTACTAGAACTAATATCTGAATTCAGCAAAGTTGCAGGATACAAAATTAACACACAGAAATCTGTTGCTTTCTATACACTAATGATGAACTAACAGAAAGAGAAATCAGAAAAACAATTCCATTCACAATTGCATCAAAAAGAATAAAATACCTAGGGATAAACCTAACGAAGGAAGTGAAAGACCTATACTCTGAAAACTACAAGACACTCCTAAGAGAAATTAAAGAGGACACTAACAAATGGAAATGCATCCCATGCTCTTGACTAGGAAGAATAAATATTGTCAAAATGGCTATACTACCTAAAGCAATCTACAGATTCAATGCAATCCCTATCAAACTACCAACAGCTTTTTTCAATGAACTGGAACAAATAATTCTAAAATTCATATGGAACCACAAAAGACCACGAATAGCCAAATCAATCCTGAGAAGGAGGAATAAAACAGGGGGAATTACACTCCCTGACTTCAAGCTGTACTACAAAGCCACAGTAATCAAGACAATTTGGTATTGGCACAAAAACAGACCTACAGACCAGTGGAACAGAATAGAAAATCCAAACATTAACC
>JAVSCE010022393.1:0-18376 GCA_032199065.1 Smutsia gigantea | reverse complement strand
GAGGCACTGAACAACACACTAGAACAGATGGACCTAACAGACATCTACAGAACTCTACACCCAAAAGCAGCAGGATACACATTCTTCTCAAGTGCACATGGAACATTTTCCAGAATAGACCACATACTAGGCCACAAAAGAACCTCAGTAATTTCAAAAATATTGAAATCCTACCAACCAACTTCTCAGATCACCAAGGTATAAAACTAGAAATTAATTTTAGAAAGAAATCAAAAAGGCTCACAAATACATGGAGACTTAACAACACTCTCCTAATTAATCAATGGGTTAACGACCAAATCAAAACAGAAATCAAAGAATATATGGAGACTAATGACAACAACAACACAAAGCCACAACCTCTGTGGGACGTAGCAAAGGCAGTTCTAAGACGAAAGTATATTGCAATCCAGGCCTATTTAAAGAAGGAAGAACATTCCCAAATGAATAGTCTAAAGACACAATTACTGAAATTGGAAAAAGAAGAACAAATGAGGCCCAAAGTCACCAGAAGGAGGGACATAATAAAGATTAGAGAAGAAATAAATAAAATTGAGAAGAATAAAACAATAGAAAAAATCAATAAAACCAAGAGCTGGTTCTTTGAAAAAATAAACAAAATAGATAAACCCCTAGCCAGACTCATTAAGAGAAAAAGAGAATCTACACACATAAACACAATCAGAAATGAGAAAGGAAAAATCACGACGGACCCCACAGAAATACAAAGAATCATAAGAGAATATTATGAGAATCTATATGCTAACAAGCTGGAAAACATAGAAGAAATGGACAACTTCTTAGAAAAATACAACCTTCCAAGACTGACCAAGCAAGAAACAGAAAAACTAAACAGACCAATCACCAGTGACGAAATCGAATTGGTAATCAAAAAACTACCCAAGAACAAAACCCCTGGGCCTGATGGATTCACCTCTGAATTCTACCAGACGTATAGAGAAGAAATAACACCGATTCTCCTTAAAGTTTTCCAAAAAATAGAAGAGGAGGGAATACTTCCAAACTCATTCTATGAAGCCAGCATCACTCTAATACCAAAACCGGGCAAAGACCTCACCAAAAAAGAAAATTACAGACCAATATCCCTGATGAACGTAGATGCAAAAATACTCAACAAAATATTAGCAAACCGAATTCAAAAATACATCAAGAGGATCATACACCATGATCAAGTGGGATTCATCCCAGGGATGCAAGGATGGTACAACATTCGAAAATCCATCAACATCATCCACCACATCAACAAAAAGAAGAACAAAACCACATGATCATCTCCATAGTTGCTGAAAAAGCATTTGACAAAATTCAGCATCCATTCATGATTAAAACTCTCAACAAAATGGGTATAGAGGGCAAGTACCTCAACATCATAAAGGCTATATATGACAAACCCACAGCTAACATCATACTTAACGGCGAGACGCTGAAAGCTTTTCATCTAAGATCGGAACAAGACAAGGATGCCCACTCTCTCCACTGTTATTCAACATAGTACTGGAGGTCCTAGCCACAGCAATCAGACAAAACAAAGACATACAAGGCATCCAGATTGGTAAAGAAGAAGTCAAATTGTCACTATTTGCAGATGACATGATACTGTACATAAAAAACCCTAAAGATTCCATTCCAAAACTACTAGAACTAATATCTGAATTCAGCAAAGTGCAGGATACAAAATTAACACACAGAAATCTGTTGCTTTCCTATACACTAATGATGAACTCACAGAAAGAGAAATCAGAAAAACAATTCCATTCACAATTGCATCAAAAAGAATAAAATACCTAGGAATAAACCTAACGAAGGAAGTGAAAGACCTGTACTCTGAAAACTACAAGACACTCCTAAGAGAAATTAAAGAGGACACTAACAAATGGAAATGCATCCCATGCTCTTGGCTAGGAAGAATAAATATTGTCAAAATGGCTATACTACCTAAAGCAATCTACAGATTCAATGCAATCCCTATCAAACTACCAACAGCTTTCTTCAATGAACTGGAACAAATAATTCTAAAATTCATATGGAACCACAAAAGACCCCGAATAGCCAAATCAATCCTGAGAAGGAGGAATAAAAAAGGGGGAATTACACTCTCTGACTTCAAGCTCTACTACAAAGCCACAGTAATCAAGACAATTTGGTATTGGCACAAAAACAGACCCACAGACCAGTGGAACAAAATAGAAAATCCAAACATTAACCCAAACATATACAGTCAATTAATATTTGATAAAGGAGCCTTGGATATACAATGGGGAGATGACAGCCTCTTCAGCAGCTGGTGTTGGAAAAACTGGACAGCTACATGTAAGAGAATGAAACTGGACTACTGTCTAGCCCCATACACAAAGGTAAACTCAAGGTGGATCAAAGACCTGAATGTAAGTCATGAAACCATAAAACTCTTAGAAAAAAACATAGGCAAAAATCTCTTGGACATAAACATGAGCAACTTCTTCATGAACATATCTCCCCGGGCAAGGGAAACAAAAGCAAAAATGAACAAGTGGGACTATATCAAGCTGAAAGCTTCTGTACAGCAAAGGACACCATCAGTAGAACAAAAAGACATCCTACAGTATGGGAGAATATATTCATAAAAAACGTATCTGATAAAGGGTTGACATCCAAAATATATAACGAACTCATGCACCTTAACAAACAGAAAGCAAATAATCCAATTAAGAAATGGGCAGAGGACATGAATAGACACTTCTCCATAGAAGAAATTCAGATGGCCAACAGGCACATGAAAAGATGCTCCACATCGCTAATCATCAGAGAAATGCAGATTAAAACCACAATGAGATATCACCTCACACCAGTGAGGATGGCCAACATCCAAAACACAAAAAACAACAAATGTTGGCGAGAATGTGGAGAAAAGGGAACCCTCCTACACTGCTGGTGGGACTGCAAATTAGTTCAACCATTGTGGAAAGCAGTATGGAGGTTCCTCAAAAAACTCAAAATAGAAATACCATTTGACCCAGGAATTCCACTCCTAGGAATTTACCCTAAGAATGCAGCAGCCCAGTTTGAAAAAGACAGATGCACCCCTATGTTTATCGCAGCACTATTTACAATAGCCAAGAAATGGAAGCAACCTAAGTGTCCATCAGTAGATGAATGGATAAAGAAGATGTGGTACATATACACAATGGAATATTATTCAGCCATAAGAAGAAAACAAATCCTACCACTTGCAACAACATGGATGGAGCTAGAGGGTATTATGCTCAGTGAAATAAGCCAAGCCAAAAAAGACAAGTATCAAATGATTTCACTCATATGTGGAGTATAAGAACAAAGAAAAAATACTGAAGGAACAAAACAGCAGCAGACTCACAGAACCCAAGAACGGACTAATAGTTACCAAAGGGAAAGGGACTGGGGAAAATGGGCGGGAAGGGAGGGATAAGAGGGAAAAAGGGGCATTACGATTAGCAGATGTAATGTTGGGGGGGCAACAGGGAGGGCAGTACAACTCAGAGAAGACAAGTAGTGATTCTATAGCATCTCACTACGCTGATAGACAGTGACTGTAATGGGGTTGGTGGGGGGGACCTGATGAAGTGGTAGTTTAATAATCGTAATATTGCACATGTAATTGTAAATTAATGATAATAAAATAAATAAATAATTAAATAAATAATTAAAAAAATAATAATAAAAACATAATAATAATAAGACATATATATTAGCTGAGAAGGCGTAAAGTTGTCTTTAATCGCAAAGAACATGACATTTTGAGAATATTCTAAAAAATCCATCAGGAAACAAAAAGACAAACTAAAAAACCATTTCAGCAAGGTCATGGAATTTAAGATCAACATACAAAAATTAATTACATTTCTATATATTAGCAATGAACAATCCAAAAACAAAATTAAGAAAATAATTCCACTTACAACAGCATCAAAAAATAAATAAAATAGATTGAGGATTAAATTTAACAAAAGAAGTAAAACTTCTACACTGGATAATACAAATTACTGTTGAATGAAATTGAAGACTAAATAAATGTAAAGACAGTCTACATTCACATCAGGTATAAGAAGATTCAAAATTATTAAGATGGCAATTCTCCACACACTGACCTACATATTCAACATAATCCCTACCAAAATCCCAGATGTATTTTGCAGAAATTGACAAGCTGACTCTAAAATTTATAAGGATGAACAAAGGACTCAGAATCATCAAAACAGTCTTGAAGAATAGTAAATAGGAAGACTTTCCTTTCCTAATTTCAAAACTTACTATAAAGCTACAGTATTCAAATCTGTGGAATTGAAATAAGATTAGACAAGTAAATTAATGTACCAGAATTAAGACTCTTAAGAAATAAACTTATACACACATGGTCAATCAATTTTCAACAAAGGTGTCAAGGCAATGTGGAAAGGATAGTCTTATCAAAAAATGGTATTGAAACAACTGGCTATCCACATGCAAAAAGACTAATTTAGACCTTACCACACAACATAAATTAAAAAGTAACTCAAAATGGAGTACAGACCTAAATATAAGAAAATTATAGTTTATGAAATTATAAAATTTATAGAAGAAAACACAGGAGAAAAATCATGACCTTAAGTTAGGCAAAGATTTCTTAGACATGAAATGAAAAACACAATCCATAAAGGAAAAGAATTTGAATTCATAAAAATTGAAAACGTTTGTACTTCAAAAACATTATTAAGAAAATGTAAAGTCAAGCCAACAAATGGGAGAAAATATTTACATATTATATATCTGATAAATGACTTGTATCCAGAATGTATAAAGAACTCTCAGTAATAAAGAGACAAATAACCCAATTTAAAAATGGGCAAAAGATCTGAACAAGCTTTTCACCAAGGGAAATATACAAATGGCCAAAAAAGCACATGAAAAGATGCTCAACATTATCACTTATTAGGAAAATACAAATTAAAATCACCATGACATATAGCTTCACACTCAATAAAATGGCTACAATCAGTAAGTCAGAAAATAGTTAAGTATTGGGGAGAGTGTGGCGACACTAAAACCTTCATATGTTGCTGATGGAAATGTAAAATGATTCAGCCACTTTAGAATACAATTTTTCAGTTTCTTAAAAATTTTCACATAAATGTACCATATTATTCAAGTATGCTGTTCCTAAGAATGTACCCAAGAAAAATGAAATTATGTCCATATAAAGACTTGCACACAAATGTTCATAGCAGCATGATCCAAAATAGCCAAAAAGTGGAAACACAAATTTCCATCAACTAGTGAGTGGGTAACCAACATGTACTATATCCTTACAATGGAATACTATTCAGCAGTAAAAAGAAACAAAGTACTGGTACATGTTAGAACAGGATACACCTGAAGAACATGACGGTGAAAGAAGCCAGACACAAAAGAACATACATGGTATGATTCCACTTATACGAATTGCTCAGAAAAAGCAATCTATAGAAACAGAAAGTAGATTAGTAGTAAACAGCAGAGTTTAAATTACTTTACTTATCCAGAGTCTAAAATTCTGAAGAATTTAACTTCATTAAAAATTATGACAGGCACAATAAGATATTTCCCCCAAAAGTGAAAAGGTGGGATACTAATGTGAAATATTCTGATTTTTAAAATACGTATTTATATGTTCATAAGAAAAGATCTGGAAAAATATATACCAAAGTATTATCAGTAGTTAACTCTAAGTGGTATAATTATAAGTAGATATATTGTTTTGTTCATTTTTAATTTTTCTAAAAATATAGGCAATATTTGCATTAAAATATACATATGTAAATATATATGTACTTATATAAAGTAGAATATCAGAGCATGAAGGGACCTTGAAGATCCTCTATTCAGCAGTTTTTGAACCATATTCCTCACCCTGGTGGCGGAGAACAACCTGAGACCTCACTCTTTTTTTTTTTTTTTAATATAATTTATTTTATTATCATTAATTTACAATTACATGTGCAATATTACGATTATTAAACTACCCCTTCATCAGGTCCACCCCACCAAACCCATTACAGTCACTGTCCATCAGCGTAGTGAGATGCTATAGAATCACTACTTGTCTTCTCTGAGTTGTACTGCCCTCCCCGTGCCCCCCCAACATTACATCTGCTAATCGTAATGCCCCTTTTTCCCTCTTATCCCTCCCTTCCCGCCCATTTTCCCCAGTCCCTTTCCCTTTGGTAACTATTAGTCCGTTCTTGGGTTCTGTGAGTCTGCTGCTGTTTTGTTCCTTCAGTTTTTTTCTTTGTTCTTATACTCCACATATGAGTGAAATCATTTGATACTTGTCTTTTTTTTTTTTTTTTATTTCACTGAGCATAATACCCTCTAGCTCCATCCATGTTGTTGCAAATGGTAGGATTTGTTTTCTTCTTATGGCTGAATAATATTCCATTGTGTATATGTACCACATCTTCTTTATCCATTCATCTACTGATGGACACTTAGGTTGCTTCCATTTCTTGGCTATTGTAAATAGTGCTGCAATAAACATAGGGGTGCATCTGTCCTTTTCAAATTGGGCTGCTGCATTCTTAGGGTAAATTCCTAGGAGTGGAATTCCTGGGTCAAATGGTATTTCTATTTTGAGTCTTTTGAGGAACCTCCATACTGCTTTCCACAATGGTTGAACTAATTTGCAGTCCCACCAGCAGTGTAGGAGGGTTCCCTTTTCTCCACATCCTCGCCAACATTTGTTGTTGTTTGTGTTTTGGATGTTGGCCATCCTCACTGGTGTGAGGTGATATCTCATTGTGGTTTTAATCTGCATTTCTCTGATGATTAGCGATGTGGAGCATCTTTTCATGTGCCTGTTGGCCATCTGAATTTCTTCTATGGAGAAGTGTCTATTCATGTCCTCTGCCCATTTCTTAATTGGATTATTTGCTTTCTGTTTGTTAAGGTGCATGAGTTCTTTATATATTTTGGATGTCAACCCTTTATCAGATACGTTTTTTTATGAATATATTCTCCCATACTGTAGGATGTCTTTTTGTTCTACTGATGGTGTCCTTTGTTGTACAGAAGCTTTTCAGCTTGATATAGTCCCACTTGTTCATTTTTGCTTTTGTTTCCCTTGCCCGGGGAGATATGTTCATGAAGAAGCTGCTCATGTTTATGTCCAAGAGATTTTTGCCTATGTTTTTTTCTAAGAGTTTTATGGTTTCATGACTTACATTCAGGTCTTTGATCCACCTTGAGTTTACCTTTGTGTATGGGGCTAGACAGTAGTCCAGTTTCATTCTCTTACATGTAGCTGTCCAGTTTTTCCAACACCAGCTGCTGAACAGGCCGTCATCTCCCCAATGTATATCCAAGGCTCCCTTATCAAATATTAATTGACTGTATGTGTTTGGGTTGATGTTTGGATTTTCTATTCTATTCCACTGATCTGTGGGTCTGTTTTTGTGCCAATACCAAATTGTCTTGATTACTGTGGCTTTGTAGTAGAGCTTGAAGTCAGGGAGCATAATTCCCCCTGTTTTATTCCTCCTTCTCAGGATTGCTTTGGCTATTCGGGGTCTTTTGTGGTTCCATATGAATTTTAGAATTATTTGTTCCAGTTCATTGAAGAAAGCTGTTGGTAGTTTGATAGGGATTGCATTGAATCTGTAGATTGCTTTAGGTAGTATAGCCATTTTGACAATATTGATTCTTCCTAGCCAAGAGCATGGGATGCTTTTCCATTTGTTAGTGTCCTCTTTAATTTCTCTTAGGAGTGTCTTGTAGTTTTCAGAGTACAGGTCTTTCACTTCCTTCGTTAGGTTTATTCCTAGGTATTTTATTCTTTTTGATGCAATTGTGAATGGAATTGTTTTTCTGATTTCTCTTTCTGTTAGTTCATCATTAGTGTATAGGAAAGCAACAGATTTCTGTGTGTTAATTTTGTATCCTGCAACTTTGCTGAATTCAGATATTAGTTCTAGTAGTTTTGGAATGGAATCTTTAGGGTTTTTTATGTACAGTATCATGTCATCTGCAAATAGTGACAATTTGACTTCTTCTTTACCAATCTGGATGCCTTGTATGTCTTTGTTTTGTCTGATTGCTGTGGCTAGGACCTCCAGTACTATGTTGAATAACAGTGGAGAGAGTGGGCATCCTTGTCTTGTTCCAGATCTTAGATGAAAAGCTTTCAGCGTCTCGCCATTAAGTATGATGTTAGCTGTGGGTTTGTCATATATAGCCTTTATGATGTTGAGGTACTTGCCCTCTATACCCATTTTGTTGAGAGTTTTAATCAGGAATGGATGCTGAATTTTGTCAAATGCTTTTTCAGCATCTATGGAGATGATCATGTGGTTTTTGTTCTTCTTTTTGTTGATGTGGTGGATGATGTTGATGGATTTTCGAATGTTGTACCATCCTTGCATCCCTGGGATGAATCCCACTTGATCATGGTGTATGATCCTCTTGATGTATTTTTGAATTCGGTTTGCTAATATTTTGTTGAGTATTTTTGCATCTACGTTCATCAGGGATATTGGTCTGTAATTTTCTTTTTTGGTGAGGTCTTTGCCCGGTTTTGGTATTAGAGTGATGCTGGCTTCATAGAATGAGTTTGGAAGTATTCCCTCCTCTTCTATTTTTTGGAAAACTTTAAGGAGAATCGGTGTTATTTCTTCTCTATATGTCTGGTAGAATTCAGAGGTGAATCCATCAGGCCCAGGGGTTTTGTTCTTGGGTAGTTTTTTGATTACCAATTCGATTTCGTGCTGGTGATTGGTCTGTTTAGTTTTTCTGTTTCTTGCTTGGTCAGTCTTGGAAGGTTGTATTTTTCTAAGAAGTTGTCCATTTCTTCTATGTTTTCCAGCTTGTTAGCATATAGATTCTCATAATATTCTCTTATGATTCTTTGTATTTCTGTGGGGTCCGTCGTGATTTTTCCTTTCTCATTTCTGATTGTGTTTATGTGTGTAGATTCTCTTTTTCTCTTAATGAGTCTGGCTAGGGGTTTATCTATTTTGTTTATTTTTTCAAAGAACCAGCTCTTGGTTTTATTGATTTTTTCTATTGTTTTATTCTTCTCAATTTTATTTATTTCTTCTCTAATCTTTATTATGTCCCTCCTTCTGGTGACTTTGGGCCTCATTTGTTCTTCTTTTTCCAATTTCAGTAATTGTGTCTTTAGACTATTCATTTGGGAATGTTCTTCCTTCTTTAAATAGGCCTGGATTGCAATATACTTTCCTCTTAGAACTGCCTTTGCTGCGTCCCACAGAAGTTGTGGCTTTGTGTTGTTGTTGTCATTAGTCTCCATATATTCTTTGATTTCTGTTTTGATTTGGTCGTTAACCCATTGATTAATTAGGAGAGTGTTGTTAAGTCTCCATGTATTTGTGAGCCTTTTTGATTTCTTTCTAAAATTTATTTCTAGTTTTATACCTTGGTGATCTGAGAAGTTGGTTGGTAGGATTTCAATATTTTTGAAATTACTGAGGTTCTTTTTGTGGCCTAGTATGTGGTCTATTCTGGAAAATGTTCCATGTGCACTTGAGAAGAATGTGTATCCTGTTGCTTTTGGGTGTAGAGTTCTGTAGATGTCTGTTAGGTCCATCTGTTCTAGTGTGTTGTTCAGTGCCTCTGTGTCTTTACTTATTTTCTGTCTGGTTGATCTGTCCTCTGGAGTGAGTGGTGTGTTGAAGTCTCCTAAGATGAATGCATTGCTGTCTATTTCCTCCTTTAATTCTGTTAGTATTTGTCTCACATATGCTGGCGCTCCTGTGTTGGGTGCATATATATTTATAATGGTTATATCTTCTTGTTGGACTGACCCCTTTATCATTATGTAATGTCCTTCTTTATCTTTTGCTACTTTCTTCGTTTTGAAGTCTATTTTGTCTGATACAAGTACTGCAACACCTGCTTTTTTCTCTTTGTTGTTTGCATGAAATATCTTTTTCCATCCCTTCACTTTTAGTCTGTGTATATCTTTGGATTTGAGGTGAGTTTCTTGTAGGCAGCATATAGATGGGTCTTGCTTTTTTATCCATTCTGTTACTCTGTGTCTTTTGATTGGTGCATTCAGTCCATTTACATTTAGGGTGATTATTGATAGGTATGTACTTATTGCCATTGCTGGCTTTAGATTCGTGGTTACCAAGGGTTCAAGGGTTGCTTCTTTACTATCTAACAATCTAACTTAACTTTCTTGTTAAGTTATTGTAAACACAGTCTGATGTTTCTTTCTTTCTCTCCCTTCTTATTCCTCCTCCTCCATTCTTTCTATAATAGGTGTTTTATTCTTTGCCTTTAGTTGGTATTTGGATGGTCTGCTTTCTTTGCTATGATTTTTTTTTTTCCCCTCTGGTGACATCTTTTTAGCCTTAGGTGTGCTTCCATCTAGAGCAGTCCATTTAAGATATCCTGTAGTGGTGGTTTATGAGACGCAAATTCTCTTAACTTTCGTTTATCTGGAAATTGTTTAATCCCTCCATCATATTTAAATGATAATCGTGCTGGATACAATATTCTTGGTTCGAGGCCCTTCTGTTTCATTACGTTAAATATATCATGCCATTCTCTTCTGGCCTGTAAGGTTTCTGTTGAGAAGTCTGATGATAGTCTGATGGGTTTTCCTTTGTAGGTGATCTTTTTTCTCTCTCTAGCTGCCTTTAATACCCTGTCTTTATCTTTGATCTTTGCCATCTTAATTATTATGTGTCTTGGTGTTGTCTTCCTTGGGTCCCTTGTGTTGGGAGATCTATGAGCTTCGGTGGACTGCGAGACTACTTCCTTCCCCAGCGAGGGAAAGTTTTCAGCAATTATTTCTTCAAAGACACTTTCTATCCCTTTTTCTCTCTCTTCTTCCTCTGGTACTCCTATAATGCGAATATTGTTCCGTTTGGATTGGTCACACAGTTCTCTTAATATTCTTTCATTCCTAGAAATCCTTTTATCTCTCTCTGCCTCAGCTGCTCTGTACTCCTGTTCTCTGTTTTCTATTCCATTAACAGTCTCTCGCATCTCATCCATTCTGCTGTTAAGCCCGTCGATCGCTTGTCTGATTTCTGTATTGTCTTTCCTCAGTTCCCTCACTTCCTCCCTCAGCTCTTGCACATTTCTCTGTAGGTCCATCAGCATGGTTATGACTTTTATTCTAAATTCTCTTTCAGGGAGGCTGTGCATTTCCATCCCTTCAGACTCCCTCTCTGGGGTTGTCTGGTTGATTTTGGTCTGAACCATATTCCTCTGTGAGACCTCACTCTTAACTGTTGCAACATTTGATAAAAGAAAACGTCCTCCTTGAAAAAAAAATCTTAGCAAAGTTAAAAGTTTATATTTTATTCCCTTATTCCCTACCTTGCTCCAGGAAGGATTTAAGGTAGCTTCTAAAGGTAGGTAGAAAATGTTTATATAGCAAATCCTATTTATAAGTGAAGTACATATGAGTCATGGTCCCTGCCCCACCCACACATCCTTGCTGAAAAGGCAGTCTAGATCAGTTCCTCTCAAACTAAATCTGAGCAAGGACTATTCCCCCTACAGATTATGCTTTTGTAAAATATATTTAAAACAGGTAACTAAAAAGGAAATTTTACGAACAGGTAAAATACAACCAGTGTTCTATTGTTAGACTCAGCAAATAGAAAATACTCTGTTACCTGATTATAAAAAGTTTCTAAACACTTTCCATTTCTGTATTTATTTCTTTATAAACCACATTTTGGGTTACTCTCTCCGAAAGGACTCAGTTTTATACATAAACTCAGAGTTTTTATTATTCCACATCAGAGTTGAATAAACCCAAGGTAGGCACCTCACCCAAAAGCAGGTATCAATGGTCATAAAAAAATGAGCCAACAGCAGTCTTAGCATGTAAAGTCCAAGTAAAGGAGCAGTTAGCAAGCAATAGGAGCTAAAACTAAAAGAAAACTTAAACAGAGGTTGTGAACTACAGGGAGCACAGAGAGGAAAGAAAAGGAATTAGAACCACAGACATTATGGCAGGCCAAGTAATAACCACACAGAAATGTGAATAAGCAGAACTATACAAGAAGAAGGGTTAGACAAGTACAAAAGTACAAGCAATCTCTTGGAACAGCAGAAAGTACACTTTGCCTTATATAGATGAGTTAACAAAGGAGCACAAGAGAGGCACAAAGTCTCCACATCGAGTTCCAGTTCCTGTGAAGCATCATTCCTGCTCCAGTCCCATGAAATTTCTACTTCCCTTACCTTCACATGGGAATTCTTAAGATCAGCCCTTCCAACTTACTTCTCCCCGCTCCCTGCAACCAAGAGCATTCTTCAACTAAAAGAAGAGACTAGAGGCTTACCTTTGGGTATCACCAGTAGCATTACTTGGAGCATTTAAACTCATGGTTAAGTCTTCCAACCCTTTCAAAATACTGTACTGTTTCTTTGATATACTTCTTTATTAATGATTAAAACCATCCAAGATGTCTGTGGCTTACAGGTTAGATGGGCTGAAATCTGTTAAAAATAGTAAACAATATAAACAGTGGTTATATATGTAAGTCCTGAGACTATGGGTTGCTTTTTTGTTCTTCAATATTTTATTTGTTAAATTACTATATAACAAACATGTAAATACTTAGTTTTTTTTTAATTTTGGTATCATTAATCTACAATTACATGTGCAACATTATAGTTACTAGACTCCACCCATCATCAAGTCCCCACCACATACCCCATTACAGTCACTGTCCATCAGTGTAGTGAGATGCTATAGAATCACTACTTGTCTTCTGTGTGTTGTACTGCCTTCCCCATGCCCCCCGCCCATCACATTATGTCTGCTAATCATAATGCCCCTTTTTCCCCCTTGTCCCTCCCTTCCCACCCATCCTCCCCAGTCCCTTTCCCTTTGGTAACTATTAGTCCGTTCTTGGGTTCTGTGAGTCTGCTGCTGTTTTGTTCCTTCAGTTTTTTTCTTTGTTCTTATACTCCACATATGAGTGAAATCATTTGATACTTGTCTTTTTCGGCTTGGCTTATTTCACTGAGCATAACACCCTCTAGCTCCATCCATGTTGTTGCAAATGGTAGGATTTGTTTTCTTCTTACGGCTGAATAATATTCCATTGTGTATATGTACCACATCTTCTTTATCCATTCATCTACTGATGGACACTTAGGTTGCTTCCATTTCTTGGCTATTGTAAATAGTGCTGCAATAAACATAGGGGTGCATATGTCTTTTTCAAACTGGGCTTCTGCATTCTTAGGGTAAATTCCTAGGAGTGGAATTCCTGGGTCAAATGGTATTTCTATTTTGAGTTTTTTGAGGAACCTCCATACTGCTTTCCACAATGGTTGAACTAATTTACATTTCCACCAGCAGTGTAGGAGGGTTCCCCAATACTTATATTTTAAAAAGCAATTATGTCTTATTTCTTTTTTAAGATTAAAAGCCAAAATGACAAAATGTTAAAAAGATGTTCTTTCTTACACGAACAACATAACACTATTAGATTATTTTAATTTCTCAAATAAAATATTTATCATAATAAAATAGTGACAAATTATTCTTTACCTAGAAAAAGAGTATGTAGAGCCCACCTCTGGAGAACAGAATTCAGTTTGAAAGAAAATGAAGTCAAGGGACATTTTGGACTCCCCAGAGCCTTTTTCTTAAATGAGTGGACTTGGGATTTCCTCTCCCCTTTCACATGGATTTCATGTCTTCAGGTAAAACTGACTAGTTTTATTTATGAAATCTTAAGTTTTGGAAGTCTAAAGGAGAAATCATTCCAGTATGCATAATTTTTTTCTCCTCTAGATTCAGACATTTATATAACATTGAAACACTTTCAAACTCCTGCTGGTAGTAAAAGGGGATTTAAAAATAGAATCATAGCCATAAGCCTGTTAGTATCATATAAAGAGAACAGTTACCTTAGTACCTATGGACCTTCTTCATTTGCTATTGGAATGGATTGGCCTCGGTTATGTTTGGAAAATCAAGGAACTTGATTTTAATGAAATGTTAAAATCAAAGAGGTGAAAGTACTCCCAAACAAAAGACCTGTGGTAATTTTCAAAGGCCTTCTCCTGAAGGATTGAAGAGGAAGAAGGAAAGAGGAGAGTATTGGTCATTGATACTGGCTTTCTCTCTGGAATCCTCTTTTATGGGAGATAACTCCAAGCTATAAAAAGCCAACTACTTAAAGTTAATTTACTATAGTATGAAGGAATCTCCAGTAAACATTTTTAACACAGAGAAAACCATAATTAAGTACAAACAGACACAAATGTCAAGACACACAAGTGTCTCTTGTCATCCCCAGTAGAAGTCCAATATACTAAGAAAGACCATGAGTTTTGGACTCAGATCTGAGTTGGATTCCAGTAAGTACCTTATAAAATATGTGACCACAGGCAAGTCACTTATACTCTGAGCCTGTTTCCTCAACTCCAACAACCTCATCTAGTTGAGATTTAAAAATGTAGTGATCAGTCACTGTCAGTTTCTTTCATTGCACACAAAACTTCTGAGAAATATGACCCATGACAAAAGATGGGAATAGGTGATACTTGGGATGATTTGGTCTTGGGAAAGATGTAAAATAAGAACTGTTTAGTGGAATTGTAGGGATATCTAGAAACCACCCCACCACCACCAAAAAAAAAAAAAGCCCACTAAGCTGTTCTGCCCCTGCTCTAAATAAACAACCCTGAAATCACAGAAAAGGGACTCAAATAAGTCAACTGAGATGTAGACACAGCCACAGTACTGAGAACTGACTAATGGCTCCTGCAAACAAACACCGAGTGATGTTTAAAAAATTTTTTACAAAGTCAGTGATTCATGTAGCTGATAGTAGGATAGTTTGACCCAGGACAAAGAGGATGGAATTTTACAAAGATGGTGGGGGGGAAAAAATCCCACTTCTCCAGGGACCTAAAAATCTGTTTAGGAATACTAATAGACAAACACATCCGCTGTCATTAATTTAGTTAGCACCTACTACAGTGCCAAGCACCACACCTGGCACTTTATATGCAGAACACCAATCCTTACAACATTGCAATGTAAAGATTATACCATTTTTCAACAGATAGATCTAAGAATCAGAGATTAGAAGTAATTTGCCAAAAGTCACAGTTACAGGACCAAGATTCCCACTCATAACTGACTCTAAAACCCAAGCTCTCTCTGTAAGGCCACTATTGACACATACAGTTGAACCATAAGTTATCTTAACTGAGGTTTAGGATCCTCAATTCAATTAAGGAAACTCAACTGATTCAGAGAGTCCAAATCACTTGTCTAAGGCCAGTCAGCTACAAGCGAGTCCTAAAATCTTTTCACCCTGTCATCATGCCCCCAATGATCAGATTCCATAATAATGCTTTCAGAATGGAAGGAAAAGAGTTAAAACCTAGAAGAAATGAACTCTTTCAGAAATATCCAAGGCTCAAAAGTACCTATATCAAGTGTTTCTATTTTTATGAAAAAGATTAAATACACACGTGTGTGCACATGTTCACAACAGGCACAAACAGAGCCTCAATTTACCTCACAGGAAAAGCATTTTACATAGCTAGAACCTTAACAATGCATTCTGTTTTCTGTTTTGTTTTGTTTTTATCTTGGGCAAAGAATTGTGGGAATAGTTTACCAAATCGTGATAAAGTTGTTTCAATAAAGCTAAATTAAAGAGAATCATCATTTTCACTGCATTATTTTGCTGTCTAACATCTTCAAACTGAATGATCTTTTAGAAAGTGGCTTCTATAGCTCAAGAGCAATTTCCAGATCGCTGACCCAGATAATGTAGTAGGCAGACGGTCCCCTCCTTGTGTTTCTCTCTTGTACAATATCCTCACTTTTTCTCTGGGCAGAACCCGTGGCTTGCTTCTAACCAAAAGAACATGGTAAAGGTGAGGGGATGTCACTCCTATGACTGCATTTTATTATATAAGACTCCATCCCAGCAGAGTGAAGTGACAAATCTATTGCTGGCCTTGAAGAAGCCAACTGCCATGCCGTGAACTGCCCAGGGAGAGGGCCACATGGCAAGGAACTGCAGGCAGCCTCCATTCCACAGTAAAACTGAAGGGACAAAATAGCAGCAGACTCAGTCCTACAGATGCCAGTAGAAAATACATTCTGCCGACAACATGAATAAGCTGAGAAGCAGATGCTTTCCAGTCAAGCCTCCAGATGAGAACACAAGCCAGCGAGCACCCTGACTACAGCCTAGTGAAACTCCGGTGCCCAGACTCCTGACCTACGGAAACAGAATAAATGAGTGCTTCTTAAAGCCATTAAGTTTGTGGTAACTTGTTATACAACAATTAAAAACTAATATGGATATGAAACTTGAAAATGTTCTTGCAGTATTAAAAAGAAAAAAAAGCTGAGTGACACCTTATATGTAAAGGTGGGTTCTCACACCAGCCCTGCCTGTGTGTCTTGTATAAAGCCTCTTTGTTTTTCTACAGTTTCATCTCCTTATTAATTTAAATAAGGAAGTTTGTACAAATCCTATCTAAGACAACTAGATAGATTAGAAAGACAGACAAACTAGAAAATCATGGGCAGCATTTGCAACAAAAAGAACACAAAATACAAATGAGTAAGGGCAAGCGAACAACAGCCAGAAAACGTGCATAGGAGCAGTAGAGGTGTCTACAGAGGAGACAGCAGAGGGAAATAACGAGGCTACATTTGAAAGATGCCCCAAAGTGCTAACAGACATCTAATGGAAACCGCTGCTTTCCCAAGACTGCTTTGAGAGCAGGAGAGGAAACTAAGAGAAGTCTGTCCATTCCACGGGTTGGCACATGAAATAGGCACATGGTAGGAAAATCTTGAAAGGGTTGGTACAGTCCAGCCTCACGAACTCTCAAAATTGACCTGCCAAGATCCCCTTCTTCAACAGGTGCCCACACTAAAACTGCAGGAGAAAGAATCAAAATTGAGCAGGAGAGGGGAAATAAAGTAAAGAGATGGCCCAGACCAAACTGTAAGAAGCAACAGGGCCAGAAAATGTCAGAAACAATGCCACCATAGTTTTAACACTCACAAAAACCAACGTGAGGCAGAATTCTATTAAGTTAGAAAAGCTTTCCTGAACCTTGCCCCATGCTCAAAGTTCAGATAAACTAATCTTCCGTAACTATAAGCAACAGAAAAGTAGTGTAGTCAAGTCCCATACAAAGTTAATAAAAGAAAATAGGGAGTAAGGAGCAGAACAGAATGCTACAAATAAAAGCATGACAGAAACAGATGAAAACTCTAACTCACTATTGCAAAATGAGCTAAAAGGCATTAACAAAATTGGTTAGGGCATGAAAGCACAGGAGTCAGAATCAGAAAACTCAGAAATAAGGTGAAGAAAAGGATCAGAAGGAATCAGAAATAAATCATTTCATTAATGAAAACTGAATTAGAGGGAACACAAGAATAAATAGAAAAGACAAGAAAAAAAACACCTTAAAAAAACATAGGAAATGAAAAAGAGGAAAATTTTTTAAATAAAAAAACAAAGTAAAGGTCAAAAGGACTTACAAGAAAGTAAGAAAATATTGACTATGAGCAAAGAATAACCAATAGGCTGATAACAAGGAAAATTTTTCCAAAATACAATTTTAATCTACACTTTGAAAAGATGAACTGTATATCTAAGAATATTGACCCAGCACAACCAACACTAAGACACACTCTAAGATAATGACTTGTACACAAATATTTATAGCAGCACTCTTCATAACAGCTGAAAAGTAAAAACACATGTTCATCAACTGATCAATGGAAAAATAAAATATGAAATATTATTCAACCACAAAAAAGAATGGAGTAATGACACATGCCACAACATGGGTGAACCTTGAAAACATTATGCTAGGTGAAAGTAGCCAGCACAAAAGGCCACATGTTATTATGATTCCACTTATATAAAATGTACAGAATAGGCAAATCCATAGAAATAGAATGATTTGTGGTCGCCAAAGAGTAGGGAGGGAAAGGGGGAACTGATCTGACTGCTAACAGGTACAAGGTTTCTTTTTGAGGGTGATGGAAAAGTTCTGGAGTTAGTTAGCGGTGATTGCTGTACAACATAGTGAATATACTAAAAATCATTGAACTACACACTTTAAAACAGTGAATTTTGTTACGTGAATTATATTTCAATTTTTTAACTTACCATTAAAAAAATCCTATCTGAAGTAAGCAAACTGTATTTTCTTCTCTCTCTCTGATATCAGCTCCTGATGACACCAGGGTTCAAAGGCCTACATCTGTGTACTTTAAGAAGACTAAATCAGTGAAGAGCCAAAGTTAGGTCTGCCACTGAATTTAAACTATGATAGGGTTTTTATGCCATTGAATATGGCAGAGAAGATGTAGCAAAATCTGTCTTTTCAT